>VZRV01001881.1:140484-216746 GCA_013398115.1 Falcunculus frontatus | reverse complement strand
AAGGTGTTTTAAGGGCTTATTTTATTTCTCATTATCCTCCTCTAATTCTGTTAGTAATAAATTTCACTTAGTAATCCAGGTTGAGCCTGTTTTGCCCTTGAAATATTTCTCCCGCTCTCCTTATCTCACCCATGAAGCCTCCATTAACCCTTTTTTCCTCTTTTCCCTCCTTTTGCCCAGCTGTGGTAGGGGAGAGTGAGCGAGCGACTCTCGTGGGTGCCTGGTGTTGGGCCAGTGTCAAACCATGACACCCATCCTTTGATCTCCAACAGTTAGGACAAGGATGTACCTGTAAAAACCATCTTCCAAATCTCTGGTTAGCTTGATCAACAAGGCAGACAGCCTAAATAGGATGTATATTTTATAGCTTTAATCTAGTTAACTACTCCATCATGAGTCACTGCTTTGTGTTCCATTTTTTTTTAATTTTAAGTGACAAAAAGCTGTGGTTTTCCTTTTCTATTTCAAAAGGAATAAGAACACAAAATGCACAGAGAAATGGCATCAGCAGTGAGAAGCTTTAGCCTGAGAGGGAATCTTGCAGATTGATACATGGCATCGGCCAAATAACCCAAATTTCAAGTTTTAATTTCTTTTCTTTATGGTGGATTACAAATCTATACTTTTAAACTGACTCAGATGATTTAACTTTTAAACTACCAGGTCAGCATAACAGGAGAAAACAGCTTTGCTTTCTTTCTTATTTTATTTTTAAGTGGAAATTTGGCATAGTGTGGATTTAGTGCTAGCAATGCTGACACACAGGTGACTTGTTTTTAATACAGATATAGTTTCTTACTTGTATCCTAATGACCCTCTCACAATTATTTTAACTGATAAATTACAGCCTTTGGAGCTAAATCATTAAACCCCTAAGCTGTTCAGGGTTTTATAGGCTACTCAATAACCATACAAAAGAATATCTAAGAAAAACACTTAAATTTTTAAACAAAAATTCTAAAACATGCGACTTATCTTTAAAACACAGTAAATGTTACATAAACTTTAGCCTCAAAAATGTTGATGTTTACTGAACTGCTCTCTGGGGCCTACACCCATCTAGGTCACTCAGTCTTGCAGTTTGCTGGTAAGTCCAAAACCCAGATGAAGGCTAAGGCCTAACTAGTGCTCATAGTTCTTGCACAGGTGTAGAGCCATATCAGATACCCAGCAATATGACCCAGCTACTTTCCCTCCCCCTCCCTCTCCATGACTCTGAATACCAACTCACTACTACCTGCACCTGCAACCCACCTGTGGAACAAAGAGCTATTTCTTTTTTCTCAGATCTGCTGCAGTGTTCCTTAACCAGCTGATCTTGTATTGGCTTGTTTGGTTTTAATTCATGGATAAAGCTATTGGCATCCTGTCATCAACAGATTTATGTTTCATCCACTTCTTACTAAGACACACTCCCCTTACTAGGTGGTATTCCCTTCCCACATCAGTATTTACTAATGACTGAGAAGAAGGAAGAACATCAGAGCAGAGTCCAGAGAAACTGTGGTCAGGCTCCTCCCTAACCTGCATTGATGGGGAGGTGAAGGCAAACGCAGAGGGAATGGAAAGGATTGGCTCTGCCAATTTACAGTTGCTGTAAATCCTGCCCAGGGCTCTTGCTGAGAGCATGTGACGAAAGGGATTTTCACATTTCTTGTTCCCCACCCAACCAGTGTGGGAGTTTGGGACTCCGCACAAACGCTGGTTCTTATCTTCACCTCTGGGAAGTTTTACCTCGAGTCTGAACAGATGAGAAATGCCTGCAGAGGTTGTTTCAAGATGTTTATTTCTTCTTATCTCTAATTTGTTCTAAGCTCCGGCTGCACGTCTGATGCCAGCCGAAACCAAGCGGGGACTGCCCAGTCTTGGGCCATCCCTGTCCTTTTTGTACCCTTTCCGAGGTCCAACCATTCTTTATAACATATTTATTATTTATTATTTACTATTTTATACCAACTAATTTGCACCTATTCTAGACATGTAATTTCTACCTCTTTTTCATCCTACCAATCATTTTGTGCCACAACTACCAGAGAAGATAGAGGAGAAGAAGAAGAACAGGGTAACACCCAAAATCCTCCATCTTAAACCCTCCGTCCCCATATTAAAAACCCTAAAATCTACTTTTTTACCTTGTAAAATACTAAACCACTACTCATTTTTACACTCTCGTGGTTTGCAATGACTCTTGCAGTGTTGGTAACTTTTCCCATGGGCTAAGGTCAAAGACAGTGTTATTCTGGGCTTCTTGCCAGGGCATGGGACCCCCTTGCCAGGGCTCCCGACCACCCAGGACAGCCTGAGGCATGTCCTGACCTCCCAAGGCAGCCAGAGGCGTGCCTTGGACTCCAACAACCAGTGTCTCAACAACAACTGCTTCTGCCCAGCCTAAGGCTCTGTACTTCAAGCCACACTTTCACCTCCAAATCTGAGTTTGGCCTTGGCCACAGTTCCAAAGCCACTGCTTCTCTCTACAGGTTGTGTGATAATTTTTCAAAGTTAATGGACAGATTTTCACAAACAAACTAATTGTTCAGTTCAGATTTACCATTTTACTGGGGGAAAGTAATTAAAACTTAATAATAATAATCATCATCTATGTTCCAGGGCTTGGAAAAAATACTGTATAAGCAGGTTTCTAAACAATAAACTTGTGTCCAATGTGTACAACTTGGTGACCATCAGATGTTTAAAGTTGGGAGGTTTTCAACATATTTTCTTTTCAATGCACCCTTTAAAGAAACAAGCTCAGCTGTGATAATAGTACACTGCCTATGGAAAAGTAGTTGCTGAACATGCAAAACTTTCAAAAAACTGAGTCAGGGTTTCAATTTCATTTTCAAGTACTGTGAAACTGATACAGGCAGTTTCCATAAACTCTCATTTAGAATGTTTTAGAGTGAATAATACGAAATTATTTTACTTATTAACTACAATTTGTTCCCCTCAAAAGCTGTTACAAGTTAATCACATTATTTCTGTCTAGTACATGGAACAGAGATGGTGTAACAGGAGACTCACCTCACCTACTGTGTTTGACTAGACTAGTCAAAATGTTTAGTTTGTTTCTGTTTAGTTGTTCTTCCAAAAATATCTCCAGTCTACATAAAAAGCATCTATATGCCAGTGAAGTATTTTACATAATGAGTTTGCACACAGTACTATCTAAAACACCTTTTAATATGAAGGAAGGCTAAAATGGTAAAATGAAGGGTCATTTCTCAAAAAAAAGTTATTGGAAGAATTTATGAAAACCTAATAAAAATCTCTGATAGATTATTATCTGAAAAGCAAGTAGACATGCAACATAGAGGTTCTTTTTGTTTTATTAAATGTCTCCTAAAGCCTAAGAGGAAAATGCAAAATTTAAAAGAAAGATATAAACTGGACAGTTTACCCACAACAAAATACTGAAGGATGAAAACCTAACCAGGCAGCAGCCTTAATGTTATGGAGTCATCAGAGAAAATTAGACTTGTCAATTACCAAATCGTCTCAATTATCCGGACAATATTACAAAGTTTGTATCTGGAAAGAACATTAATGTAACAGTACCTCCTTCAGTCAGACTTAAAGCCCAGTTGGGTCTGAGAGTACTCAAGAAAAACTGAGGCAACAAGTTACTGGCCATCCAAAAATAAATGCCACATGGCAGTCTGCTTGGGAGTTACTGCGCCCAATTTGAATTTAAGTCAAGAGTAAAATAAAAGATATTCTCCTTCAGCAACTGCTGTGCAACTTGGATGACATTTAGCATTGTGTCAGCTTGGGGTTTTGTTTTGTTTGTTGGGGAGTCTTTGTTTGTTGTTTTTTTTTTTAAATACAGTATGCTACTTTCTGGATTTTGTTTTAAACTGCACAGTCAGAGTACACAGCAGAAACCTATACAACATTAAAAGTCAATGCCAGAATACAAATCATAAGAAAAATGTGAATCACCATTACTTTTTGCCAGTAGAACTTCCGTTTACAGATCTCAACAACTATTTTCCAATATCCAAATCAACAACCAATGCTCTAGGAAAACCTCATTTCGACAACCAGCTTATTCATTATAAATCTGTCATAACTTGTAAACACATTCAGCCATTAATTATAGATCTCTATATGGCTGCCGATGCTGAAAGAGTAGAGAAGGTTGCTATTACTTGTGCTGTGATTCACAAAAGAAGGTATTTATTCAATGATCTTAAAAAAATGAAAAGTTTATCTGCAGTCAGATATGTCAGATATTGTCCTATTTCCCTACTCAGTATTTCATTTTGAAGAAGTTAAAAAACTGGAATTAATGACAACTTTCTGAGTCTTGACTTTCACCACCCCTCTGGGGATTCAGTTGCACACCCATGTTAGGCAGAAGTGCCAGGAGCTTGGTTCTGAGGCTACAGTGAGGTGCTCACAGATTTCAGCTCTGCAATTGCTGCATAACAGACCTGGAGATTAAACTTGCCAGCAAATGTGCTTTGCTTCCATTAAATTCCTCTCTAGCCTCTATTAAACTCCAGAAGTATCCTGGCTTCTTTCTCAGTCTCACTCCTATTTCCTTTCATTCTCTCATTCCCATTCAGTACAATACTTTTTCACTTTTCATATTAATTGTTCTAATATTCTTAACTTATCTTCAAACCTTCAATTTCCACTTGTTACATAATCTCTTCTTGTCCTCTTTTGTATTTTTCTTCTTTTATCCAGCTTCTTTTTCCTCTCTCATTATTCTGAGCTTTCTTCCTTCTCCATATAGTATTTTATTCCCCTTCCTATTTCTTGCCAACTGAAGAAAGATGCTTCTTTATATTATCCTTTTTTTTTTTTTTGGTTCTTTTGTTTTCTTGCATAAATTAAAAAAGCAAGACTGTTGGAGCTCAAAAACATCTGAGGACCAAATCCAAACATCAATTCATTTTACATGTGGATTCAGTCAACTTTTAGGAGATGCAGAGATATCTTAGAAATAAAAAAACCATTTTATTAAATAGGAATAACAGATCATATATATCTACAAATAGCTTAGCAAAAATGCTGAAGGCCATATGCTCTCCCTGTTGACACATTATACTGCTTTCCTGTTGCAAAAGCTTTTCTAACACAATGTGAAAAGATAATGGCAAATTACAAAATTAGCACCACATCAAACTCACTGTTTCAACTGCAGAACAAAGTATTTCATTTGGCTTTCATCAAGTCCACTTAAAGTTTTGTGAGAGTAAGAATAATCAAGATGATACAGCTGTCTCTTCAATCTTATCTCAGATTTATAGTCTTGAGGGCACAGGCAGTCTTTGGGAACAGACAACAAACCTCTCAAAGAGCAGCAGAATCTCCAGCACAGGTCATACCACCTACGTGCAATTCTGACAAGACAATACTGAACTCCCTCCAATTATGGCTAAATTACTGACTAATATTCAAGATAACTTGGGATTTTTTCCAAAACCTTTCTTCCCCATGGTTTGGAGGTCTTTTTACTGCCATGAGGCTGCACATCACCAGAAATGTTTTCAGAAGTCCTAGTTCTGCGGGAACATGAGCATAGACATAAAACATCCATTGATGGTTTTCACTATACAATGTGAAATAGTTCAAATCTTTCAAGTCCCCACTTCCTCCCACCCCCCAAAAATGGAACTTCTTCCTTTTTTTTTATTTTTTTAAATAAGAAATTGATAGGAAAAATTAATTTCAAGCTTTATCTCAAAATGATCCTCTTCCCCCAAGTTTTAACTATGGGCCACTTTGGGCTTGACAATATCTTAACACTGCTGTTTTAACCAGATTCTGGGATATATTACTATTAAAAAGCTAATTTGTAGTAACTGCTCCCCTGAAATATAACTTCCTTCACAAGGCCTTTCTCAGTCTCCTGTCAGCCAGATTTGGGCTCCAAGCTTGAAACAAGCTTCTGTTTTCGAGATGAGAAAACACTAGAATGATAGGAAACTGAGTAGTTAAACCATTTCAGACCTGCTCACACCAGTGTGAGAGATGCTTGTCTAAAATTATATGACTTTATCTTTAACGGGTCAGTTAAAGCTGGCAAAAGCCATGACAAAAAGGAAGCATTTGTTCTGCGTCAGGCACTCCATCAAACAGCAGTGATACCCTTGTTCTTAGGGGGAAAAAAAGGAATGAAAGCAATAGGTCACTGAGCTTTATTCTTTTGCTGACTGAATTTATCATGCTAGAATTTGTTCCTGTGACAGTCACAATCTCCTTAGCCTATTTTTACATTTTGCTTCTCTTTTAGATCCACCTCCTCAATGCAGAGGTTGCTCCACATACTGTTCTCACCAATCCAGTAACATCCTGTTCATGACGGGTTTCTGGTTCCTCACGGCTGGATGTTATAGACATACATGGCTGATTCAAATATGATATGAAACTATTTCTGTGCAAAAACCAGATCAGTTTATTGCACAATGAGAAGGGCTGAGCACAGCCCTCAACAATTCTCACAGCAATTCTTCTGGTTTTCCTTTCTCCATCTTCAAGAGAACTCCAACTACACATGGACTTCATTGCTCTCACTGGCTTCACCACTGATATCCAGTTTTCAACCAGAAAATTTATACCAGATTACTGAATTATTAAGCATGGAAGCTCTAGATTTTTATTACCATCTCCATGTGTTTCTTTTAAGTAATTTTTGCTTTTTAGCATCTCTTCTTCTACTGGGTACACTCAGTGACTATTTTTAGACCCCTGCAAAATTCCTCTAACACCCATAATTTTTGACTCAAGCTTTTCTTTTCTAAGATTGACAAGTTACTCGGTAAAGCATATACAGAATAGGGAACTAATTAAATCATTCTACAATTGTGTTCTTCTTTATATTTTCATGTCCCTTTGTGATTTGGTTATGGGGGTTTAAATGAGCTTTTCAGACACAAACAAATTTACTCTGATGCCCTCACTTTCTTAAAGTAAAACACAAGATTAAACAAATAATTTTATAGCAGAAAGAGCAGAAAACCTCAAACCATAAGATTAGGACAAGTCAGGGCCCGTCATGGATGCTGCCATGTTAACTGGTCACAGGGCAACCGGAGGCTAAATTCTCTGCCACGGAAAGCCAGGCAACTGCAAGTTGGGGTCATTGGCCTCTTCTTCTACAGCCTAAAAAGGGCCAGTAAACAAGGATTTACAGTAGTACCAAAGGTACAGTGAACATCCACTGTACCTTACACCCTTTGTGACTGTTTTTGAGAAACCACTGAAGGAAAGCCCACACAATACTAGGCCCTCCAACCATAACCAAAGCCTGCTTGCCTGCTGCAAGAGAACAGCAATCCCAGAATGACACAACTAAACATTATGAAGAGAAAACTAGTGTTTAGAGAGTTAATACAATCTGACAGTTCCTTAAGGTACCATCTGATTACAGCATTAAAAAGCAAACACCAATTTCTGTGTAAGCAAACCATCAACAGACAGCTGCTTACTTGTGTTTGAAAAATGTCCTTTCACAGGAGAATGTTTGTCTTGCATACCTAATAACTAAAAATTTAGTTATAATGGAATATTAAAAGAAACTGGATATTGCAAATGGTTTACAATCCAGTCCTTTAACAACAGTGCCTTCATGTGTTTATTATAGGCATTTTATTATTTTAAAGCTAAGATTCAACCATGTTTTATAGTTGTAATTCTGTCCTCCTACACATCCACAAGCAAATTAGGTCAATTCCAAACTATTTGTAAAACCTCCTACACAGAAAGGAGTTTGAGATTTTAAAACATAGTAAGTTTAAAATAAACAAAATCAACCTACCAGTGTCATAAGCCTTGTGAACTGTCACTTTTTTGTTCTAGCCTAAAAAAGGCATCCTAAAGTAGTAAGAACCAAATTGTGAGAACGACTGTCCTTGGCCAGAGATTGCATGCACACCACATTTCATAACATTTTAATAATGTTTATTATGTAAGTTTCCCTAATTAACTTCTAAACTTATTTCTACATTTGGCATCTGTAACACCCTGTGGCAATGAGTTCCAATACGTAATTATGTGTTGCATGAAAAAATGCTTATTTTAAACCTACTGCTGGGTAAGAACTAGGAGTCATCAAAAACGTGTTAGAAGAAATGATGAATAATCATGCTCTCCCCATCCTCTCCATAACATTAGTAGTTTTATATACCTCTTGGATTTCTTCTGACCTCATTTCTTTTCCAAGCTGCAGAGTTCTAGTCATCCTGTTCAAACACAGGTGTCTCTTTCCCCACACATAACCTGGTTTGTTCTTATTAAAAATGGACATCTGCAACTGTTTGTACTGTTCCAGATATGCCATGGATGTCGTCATGATGTTTGTATGGAACAATAAGGCAATTGCAAGCCCTCTTTTTCGAGTAGTAACAACTTAGACTGCCATGCTGTTAGTTACCCAGTTCCCTCCAGGTATTATTGAAGAACATTTTATAGTTAACGCACTTGCCATTCCACTAATTTGTTATCTTGCATTATCTTCCCACAACTCTTCATGTTCACAGATTTGGGGGATCTTTATATTGTGAATGCTGTATGAGTACAAGCTGTTATTTTGTTGTTTAGCCCCTTTCACAGATTTATTAAAGCAGCAAAGATCTTCATACAGATCCTTGTAGGAGCCTATTCTTGGTTTGTGATAACTGATCTTCTATTCTTATCCTTTTATTTTCCTGTCCTAAATAGTTACATACCTGACAGGACTCCTCACTTACTTTTGTGACTATATGATTTCTTCCAGAAACTCTGGCTGCAGCTGTCATGGTTGCTTAGGACGGTCAATTCATGCGGGATTTTCAGCTCTAACACGACCATGAACTCACATCCAAGCAAGCTACAATCTGTCTACAACAATCATGTTGGCTCTTCTTCGTTATTTTATATTCTACATGTAAATGTTAATTTTTTGTATTTATAAACACATATCTTATTTGATTCTATGAAGTTTTAATTAATTTTTATAAAGACAGAAATAAAACTTTCTAGGCTGTAGCTTCATGTAAATTATGCTACATTTCCAAATTCAGTGATTATGTATGCAAAATACTCCAGACCTGCAGAGCATACACTGATTAATTTGGTATTTTTTTCATTTTAATCAGCAAAGTTCTTCCCCTAATACTTGAGTGTCAAGCAGACCACCTGAGACATCTTAAGTAAGCTCTAGTGCAAAAAGCTTCATATACCCTCTATAATTAACACAAATGCAAAAAGAGTCTTTGTGAGATTTGGTGCTAAACACTTGTCTCCTGCTAGTGTACTCCAAATGTCTTGATCCTTACTGGGCCTGGAGACTACTGGGTCTCTTGTTTCTGACGTGTCTGAAGAATTTATCAAAGCTCTTTCTGTGCCTGTCTTCTAGCTTTCACACATAACTTACCAGTTTTGTGTCCAAGTCTTTCCCACATTGGGTTACAATTTCTACTTTATGAAGTCTTTCTTTACCTGTTACAGATTTCTCTCCTCTGCAGTTTAATAATACTGAGTCTGGGGGACTTTTTCTTCCAGTATGACAGATGGCAGTGTTTACTCCTAACGTTTAATATGGTAGCTCTCGATACCACTAAAAGCCTTATCCTTTTAGCTGTTCCTTTTAACAATTTCCTAAGAAGCATGCTCCCTTAGGCATAGTTTTCTCTGCAAAATGTTATGACAACATATTTTATACTTGCTCTTAAAACAATATGGCAACCATATTCATTATGATTAGTCCTGTAGGGCAGCCCAACAATAATTTCATCTTAAACAAGGTCCTGCACATTGCACATTTGTCAAGAGCTATTCCTGTTGTGAGCTGACGGCTTGTCAGAAAACCCAATACATCATTCTTCACTTCCACATTTACTGAGTCTTCATACACATAACAAAACCATGTAAGAGCAGGAAATGGTTCTTCCCTCAGCATCCTTTAGCACTTCACAGTAATGTTCCACCTCATTAACACGGTCCGTCTAACCCTCACCTTACTGTGATCTATTTGCACACAAATTCAAACCATAAATGTGCTTTCTTGTCCAGACATACATAGCTTTGACCATAAACCCTAACATAATAATGCATCTCTCAGAATAGTTTTTATTCTCATGTCTATATAAATGTTCACCCCTATACTAACAACCTCTTGTATCAATTTTCTGTGATGCCAAATGTGTCAACATCTGGATTTCAAACCAGCATTCCAGCTCTCACACTCAATTTTTCACCTTTCAGACTTTGTCCAGAAGACCATCTATAACTGTTTATGGTCTAACTGATTTCTTTCTAATACTTTATAAAAAGAAGCAATTGTGAAATACATACATGACGGTGTTAATCCCTGACAGTTGTTGAAACATCTGCAGACCACAACCCACAATTAAGGCTCTTCGAGTTGGAGGGTATGTTAGCATTCTGCAGATCACAGGTCCAGCTTAAAAAAAACACAACAACAAAAGAATATATAATAATTCTTAAGTGATTGCTATCAAGACAATGTTGCCAGGCATAGCAGACTTTACACCTTAGTTTCAAACAAACTTGGATTATTTCAAATACTTTTCAACAATTTGGTCATTTCAGTTCTGCTTTTCTGCACTGTACTACAAAGAGGATTTTCAGGAAGCCCAAGCAAAAAATGAAACCATTTTGTTACAGTGTCTACTACTGGTGTCAAATGTACAGCTCTCCTTATATCATACTAACAGATTGCAAATCGGCTGCAACTGGATGTACTCCAAAGTTATCACAAAATATCACTGTTGTTTCCTTTCTAAAAGCTTCCATTGTTATTGAGAGGTTATATCAGAAATGCTATTACTCACTGCTCAGATCTGGATAAAGTGTTCTCCTTAGTCCCCAAAAGACCCGATTTCCACGCACCAGTTGCAAGGTACAGGATACATCTATTCTGCATAGCTTGAAGGCCAGCAGAGGGAGCAGAAATTACTTACATTTATTCCACACCTTTGGTAGCAATGGCATAAGGCTGCATTTAAGATGTAGAACATGGTTTCTCAATGAAGAAAACCCATGAAAATTTCTGGCTAACAGAGAAAGTTTAATTCTCTAAGACTTTAAAAGTACTCTCTTAAAAAAAAAGTAATACAGAAAGCTATGGGATAAAAGGCAAAAATTTAAAATCCATGACTCCAGTATTTACTTGAACTTGACTCTGCCCAGAGTAGTGCTTTTAGTTCTTTTTCACCAGTATAGTCTGGTGAAAAAATTCTGTTTGATACATCTTGTCACATCTAGTATACTCACTCAGAACATCTAATCTCAATATGAATAAATCAAAATAGCTGCCATCAAAGGAAAAAAAAAGAGAGAGGTAAAGAGGATCTACATTTTTGTATTTTTGGAGTCTTTTCTGAACATACAGAAAATATTTAAATTTTTAGTATTTATTGATTCAGTAAAAAACCCTATATGAGTCTGTTAGAAAAGCAACTTACATGCAGAATTTCAGCTTCAGAAAGCTGGCAAGCTATGAAGAGTTTCAAGAGTTGGACTCAAGAAGGGGGTTTGGATAACATTTTCTTCACTGAAAGATAATCAGACCTGCCTAAGAAAAACTTATTTTCATTTAAAATTATGGTATTTCTAATTCATATCTCAATTGTATCATCATTTAACTTTGCTTCTTTAATATTAATAGCAGAATACAGCCTGACAAATTTTCTAGCTGGTTTCCAAGTAGCACTAACATTCAGACAGTCCCACATGTCCTGCCATTTAGCCACATCATTACCTTGAAAAGTCTCCAAGTAAAAACAAGTGACAGAAAAAGTCAACCCATAGATCTCATAAGATATTCTCAGGCAAGACACATGACATCACTGGGCTGACACGGGTTCCATACTCAAAGTAGCCTTTCCTCAGTGGAAAAACAACAAAGCCAGCACTCGCTGCTAGCTAGGAGTAGTCCAGAGCTCAAATCTCACAAAGAAAAAGGATTTACTAATAAAGGTACCCACGAAGTTTAACTCTCAAACAACAGCCCTAATACTCTCATACTCTGCACTACACCTGAGCATGGAGGCTTTGGACCTAAAAACCTTATCTGGCAACTGATTCTGCAGCATCTGTTGGAAATCCAGGCTGCTGAATACCCATGAAAGATCTGCTATTCTTCATAAACTTTGTATTAGGTCCTTAACTGAGTTCAAAATTTATCTTTATCTTCAAGGGACATCTTAGACAACCTGCATCTTGAAGTGCACTATCAGTGATCCTGCCCACTGAATAAGCTGTAACTCTACAGCAGGGACTGTTAGGAAAGGAGGCAGAAATGTCCTAAGGAACTGATGCAACATTTTTAATAATTCCTGATCCACTCAGCTATTTGATTGAAGTTTATAAAACTTTATTCACAATACGGCATTGTACAAAACAATTGGGAAGAAGGCAGTAAAATGAATAGTGAGAAATTAAAGCAGCTGTTCTCAGACAATGGTTTGCAACTCAGAGGGAGTCGTGAACTCTCAATGAAACTCCATCACACAAATCAGTTTGCATCTGAAGTGCGACCCTGCAGAAATTTTAAGACTATGTAGTGAAATTTAGACCTTTATGTCAGAACTTAACACTTTAGACCTTTAGGACATCCAGTCAGCTAAATTCAGTGAGTACTTGGAATTTTTTTTGATTTCTGATTAATCGTATCCAAAAAAGATGCTAAAAATTATCATACTCATTCAAGTCAGTGTTTAAAAAGTTTCACTCCAAATATGTACCATGGCAACCACCACATATCAATAGGCATACACAAAATTAAAGGATTTTCTTTCATAAAATTCACAGCCTTCAGGTTTACAAACCAATAAATGGAATGAAAGAAATAAAGGAACTGCTAATCTCTATATTAAAGGAGCTTTACAAACTCAACTGAAAAGCCCAAAGGACTTTGACTGTGAGGTGATTGGTTTTAAAACAGAAAATGAGTGTGAAACTTTTTATTAAAACTATTTTGCTCTGAAACGAGCTATACTATATTTGCATTTTATTATCAGCAATCGTTCAACCCATATTGTTGAGTTCATATGTTACCATGTTCTTAAAAATAAACAACTCTAGCCATAATATGGATTTTAAGAACAGAAAATGGGTTTAAAGTAAAAAATGAAAACTGAAACAAGTTTTCAGAATTAAATACATTTTTCTTCTGAAAATAAATCTAAAAACTAAAACAGTACTTCAGTAGTTTCTGATGACCCTTAAATATGCTGTTAGTTATGACAACGGATTAAAACAGAACTAAACAATAAAACCATTAGACCTTTAAAAAATGGAACAACTTAACTGCTCATAGAACTCGAGGGAAACAGATAATTTAAACATACATCATAGAAAAAAAAAAGTATTTGGCAATTTTTACAAAGCACAAAATAGGTATTTATCTCCAAAAAGTCAATTTTTTTTTTAGTGATACTTCTGCCTTAATTGTTGTTGTTTTCTTTTCATCTACGAGATTTAGACATATTCCTGCATCAGAATCACTTCATTGGAACTGGAGAAAACACCAAGATGTTTGTTTTCCTTCTTCTAATCTATGAATACAAATGAAGTCGGAACCATGAGACCTCCTAATGTCTTGATGAATTTAATGAGAATAGATTTGGTTGGACTTTTTGTGCTGTTGTTTCTGATAATTACTTTAACTGAAGTAAATTTCTTTAACCAAAATGTTTACAAGGGTTCAAAACATGCTACAGTAAAGGGCAGCTGGAGCTTGCTCTATGCAAAATGACAACACAAGATGAAGAGCAATGGAAAAACAAGGATACTGCTGAAGGTGACATTACTTGAAGTGGTGATACACAAAGCGGATTGCTGTGATCCAAGTAGATATTTTGTTGCTTAATCTAAACTGTCTACCAAAATAGACATTCCCCCTTACAAGCAAAAAGCAAAAATAGATTTTGGAAGTTTAGCTTCACATTCAAAAAAACCTTATTCGCTTACACTGAGTGAAACGGGGAGGAGAAGCTGTTCTTGTCAAAACATTACTTTTGAAAGTAAAACAGTTCTCCAAACATTACATTTTAAGACTGGTTATCTTAAACTTTTAACGCCAGCTTCCTATATTTTAGCAGTTATCCTTGTTACTAGGCATAACCCACAAGTTAGGCTTGCAAATTATGAACCACCTGGTGAGGCATTTTGATTTTCATCTGTATAGGCAAAATGGATTGTATGGCAATCATAGGACCTTGGGTATAATCCACAACCAACTAAAAGATAAGATAATTTTCAAAGGCAACACAACAAAAACCCTAGTTCTAAAAGGAGTTTATATAATGAAAGCTAAAAAGCAGAAAAATGGGTATTAACGAAGTCTTAATACCTCCTTCTGCAAATGAACTGCATTCATTTCCAGGGAAATAAAAATATTGCAGGATAGACATAAAGCCAACCTAAAAATCCCACAGCAAATGCAGGCAGACATCTGGTGCTTGGAAACCTTGTGATTCCCCATCCCTCAAATTATTAGTAGAATAACTGGACAAATTTCACAGCCAGGAAACTACGGTTAGAGACTGGGCTCTGCCAAAGTCATTTGCAGGTTCAAACATTCTTTCGCCAGCTAATCTAGGTAACAGCTTGTAGCAACAGCTTAAAACCATATAGGGCTCCTGCCAGCATTTTGTGCTCTTGCATAGAGGATTGTTTCCAAAAAGGTAGGTTTAGCCAAGCAACAGGACAGTCACTCATCAGCTTAGCATCAATTAAGCTCAAGATTCAGATTAGTTTTCTGGATCTTTCTTGTTCTAATGCCCTCTCTTCCACTCAGATAAATCTTCAAGGAATTGGTCTACAGCAGGCACCAAAAAAAAGAAAGTTTGGGCTGGTGATCTCAGTAACAGAGGACAAACACGGGAATCATTTCTGGTTTTCATTTCCTTACAAAATGACAGCTTCCAGTCCAGCTTTCTCTGTATCATCTGCAGAGCCTTCCTGCAGTACCTTCCTTCACCTAAGACTCCTCCCCTAAAGCACTTACAGCTAGCTATTATTTCCCGTGTATGAATAATACACTAAAACAAGCACTCTTTTCCTCCCCTTGACTACTACACGATTATTTTCCAGAAGTATCAACTTCATTCATTTTTCTTTTCTGTAAAATTTAACAAATCAAAAGGAAATAGAATTAGCTTTAAGATCAAAACTGCATTAATTATCCCGTGAAGATACAAAATTTTACTTAAGTACCATGCTCTTCCTCATTATCTTATGTTTCCAGTAATACTGGAAGAACTACTCCCAGCACTAAAAGAAACTCCCTACCTCATATAGTTTCTTAAACCTTTGAGAAAGCTTAAGATTTTTTTCCTGTTTTTTTTTTTTTTTTACAGCACAGATCCCCATCAGCCAAGCAGGAAAAAAGACTGTCAGCTTGCCTAACAGATGAGTCTTAGCATTTTTCAGCTTTCCACGGCAAAAACATCCAATGGTATGCATACAGACTGGAAGAAGTATTCACTGGGAACAGCCCTGCCAAGAAGGACATTGGGATTCTCCCGGATGAAAAGCTGGACATGACCCGGAAATATGTGCACAGAGCCCAGAAAGCCAAAGGTG
Organism: Falcunculus frontatus; assembly: GCA_013398115.1. Lineage (NCBI taxonomy): Eukaryota > Metazoa > Chordata > Aves > Passeriformes > Falcunculus > Falcunculus frontatus. The sequence goes on along the minus strand of VZRV01001881.1, from coordinate 201,203 downwards.
TACTGGGCTGCATCAGCTGTGTCCTGGGCTGCATCCAAAGCAGTGTGGACAGCAGGGTGAGGGAGGGGATTCTGCCCTTCTACTCTACCATCATGAGATCCCACCCGAAGCATTGTGTCCAGCTCTGGGGTCCCCAGCACAAGACAAATACTGAAGCACAGCAGGTCCAAAGGAGCAGGAGGAGGAGGGCACTAAGATGACCAGAGAGCTGGAACACCTCTCCTACAAAGACAGGCTAAGAGAGATGGGGTTGTTCAGCCTAGAGAAGAGACAGCTCTGGGGAGATGTTATTGCAACTTTTCAGTACCTAAAAGCTTATAAAAAAAGAGGGAGATGGATTTTTTGCACAAGCAGATAGTGATAGGACTAAGAGGAATGGTTTTAAACTAAAAGGGGAGAAATTTAGATTAGATATTAGGAAGAAATACTTTACTGTGAGGGTGGTCAGACACTGGAATGGGTTCCCCAGAGAAGCTGTGGATATCCCACCCCTGGAAATGTGTAAGGCCAGGTTGGACAGGGCTTTGAGCAACCTGGTCTAGTGGGAGATTCCCTGCCCATGGCAGAGGGGCTGGAACTAAACGATCTTTAAAGTCCCTTCCAACTCAAACAACTCTATGATTCTATTCTAACCAGACAGCCTGCTCTAAAAGCAAATAGAAGCTAATTAGACATAACCACTTAGATTCTAGAGAATTAAGAAGTGCAAGCAGGTTTTCCATGCCTAGATGAACTGGATAGGGGTTTTTGTTTGCTTGGGAAACCTGGATTTCAAATAAATGGTCTCTCCAAAAGATCTTTTTAATCCACACATTGTGAAAAGAAATCCTAATAAAGATTTTTTTTGTTTTGACAGCAAGTTGAGTTGGTCTTTGGGAGTTCTGAAAACAAAGACATTTTCTTTTATCTGTAAAAGGAAAAAAATCTTTTTTTTGATACCACATTTTTTGATATAAAGCTTTCGTGATGGAAAATCTATATGACTGAGTACTTGCACAAAGGCAGCAGCAGTTCATAACACCTCTGAAGGGACAAGAAGCAGCGGCAAGCAGGGAAACAAAAAAAAAGGAGTGCATTTTGGCTCTGTATGACTTGTTCTCTATAGAAAACAGAATATGCCGTAATGAAGTCCTTTGAAAACAGAGAAACCACAACAAAACAGACAACAAGGAGTGGCCATTTACATGACGTCAGAGAGAGTTGAGATAAGTGACCACAACGACCAACAAGAATCTGCACTGGGGAAAAGGGTCCCCACTGTGAGACTGTCAGACCTGTGGAGTGGGGGAATGATCAAGGGGGAGGCTTCCCTGTTTCACTGATATGAAAACTGGGCTGGGGACAGAGAAAAGCAAGGGTCACATTGTGATTTCTTTCTAGCTATGGAAAGTACCTTAGAAATAATGCAGCAGGTACTAAGGCAGACTTGTGCACACCTGCAGCCGACAAATCAGTGTTTCTTTTCAGGGCCTGCTCCAGAACTGCCTTACATAGGAAACAGTTACATGACCCTCACTTAAAGCTGCAGAAAGCAGAGGAGGAAAGATAAGATGATGTAGGAGCATTACGCAGGCACAACCAAAATAAGCCAAGTGTTGTAACAGCCCAAAGAGCTCTCCACCCCACTCTCTCATCAACTAGTGAAGTGCAGGGGAGAACATTTAGCAATCTGGAATTAGAAGGCTTTTTTTTCATTTTAAGTTGAGGAAAGAGACTTAACGGAAAACTGCAGTCAGGCCAGTTCCAGGAGTGCTATTTTTTGGGGATGTGTGTTGCTGTTCTTTTTCAATTAAAAGAGCACTAAAAAAGCTGATGACTCAAGAGTTCCCTCCCAGTCAGTAGTCTACTCTCAAACTGATCTTCCCAGCTGTTACTCTATTAACACCTATATAGATATTGTATTTTATTTTCTGGACAATACACTTCAAGCCTTACATTTTTTGCAATTTGTTTCTACCAAAAATCTTGGTTTAGTGATATTATTTTGCTCCCTCTATCCCTTGTTTCTAAATGAAATATCTTTATTTCTGCCCTAAGCCAGTAGTTTAACAGTAAAAACATATTTCTACTTCTCGCCCTTCAAAAGAATGAGACACAGGAACCCATTCCCATGAGGGAAGGGGGAAAAAGTAAAATTTAATAGAACTGAAAAAGGAGCCTGGAGATCAATGAAAGTCTCCATGGGAATTTATGAATACAGTCAGTTGTCCACTCTTATTTTTTGCTTTATTAATAGCACATTTAGCTTAGAACATCTCCTTAAAAATGTTTAAAAAACCTAATTAATCTAGGGGCCCAAAAAATTCCTCTCACATTTTAAAAATCAGATGCCGTTAGCATAAGAGCTTCATTAAAAATAAAAGGAAAAAAGTTAAAATAGAGATGAGGTCCACATTTAAACAGACTATAAAAACCGGCTTTGAAATCAATATAATTTTAGCACAGCTCAGCTGGATTCCAAAACCCAGAGAGAAGAAAAATCAAAAAGTCACTTTAAGTTAAAGTGCTTTAACTTTGGCTTCCTAAGAACGGGACAGCACCATCAATGGATATATATTTGACAGCACAGCAAAACAGTGTGTAGCTAAAAATAGTATGTCTCAAGAAACTGCTTCAACTTTTTTATTTTAAGGGAAGCATTTGAACTTGAGCACAAAGTTGAATTTCACTGAAGACAGAATAACAGATACACACCTAAATATTTCACCAAACTGCAGCCTAAGATCATACCTTATCTCAAGGTACTAGCTAATTCACCACATTTCAGCAGTAAACATCTTCTATCGGAAACACAAAGAGCTCTAAGGCAACCATTACCACTCAACAACAGTATGTTTTTCAGCAGAGAGGGCCAACCACATTCTGGGAGGAGGAGCAGGAGCATTGTCAGCAGGTCAGGGAACCATTTCTTCCTCCCTACCCAGCAGCTGCAAGCCCTGCAGCAGGAGCAGCACATCACAGCACTGCCTGAGCCTGGAGCAGAACCGCCAAGGTGGATGGGCTATAGCACATGACATACAAGCAGGTGCTGAATCAACTGTGATTGTTCCACTTCAAAAGAGAAGGTAAAGGGAAAAGATTCAGCTGTCTACAGATACCTAGTGGAGAGGCAAGGAGAAAACAGACCCAGGCTCCTCAGAGGTGTGCAAGGGTAGGACAAAAGGCAACAGGCAAGTTGGGATGCAGAAAATTTGGACCAGGTGTGAAGTCTGTTTATTTTGTACCATGGAAATGAACAAATACAGAAAGAGAGATGCAGACAGGTCACGGCCAAAAACTTCACTGATAAAGTTCCTGCACAACCTGCTTTAATTTCTTCTGTTTTGATTAGGGATTGGATTAGAGAACCTTCAGAGGTCATCCACCAGATTCTTACGTGAAATGTAAAGCATTCTTAAAATCTGTGATGGTACTAGTTATTACAACCAGTACTAACGAAAAAGTAAGGTTGGCATTTTCCACGCTTATCTTAAACAACAGTGACTGAAAAGCAGCCTTACATACAAATCCTGTAAAACTCAGTCATCTCCATACTGCCAACAGCTGATGTACTCCTTTTTGCAATTTCAGTACTAGGCTTCATTAATCAAGAACCTGTCAGTCACACTTGACTGACAGCTTTTACCCTGAATTTATAACCTCTGCAGAAGATACAGATCAATATTGAAAACAGCAAGTGTAGAATACTAAACTGACGACTTCCATAACTGGTATGAAATATGACAAAGAAATAAAGGAGAGCTTATTTCATCTTTTCGATATATAAAAGGGGCTTGTGAGATAGATGGAGAGAGACACTGTACCAGTGCCTGCAGTGAAAGAACAAGAGATAATGGTTTTAAACTAAAAGAGGGTAAATTCTATTTGATATAAGAAATAAATTGTTTACTATTAAGGTAGTGAGGCACCAGAACAAGCTGCCCAGAAAGGCTGTGGATAACCCAGCCCTGGAAGTTTTCAAGGACAAGTTGGATGTGAGGCTGAACAACCCGGTCTAGTGGAAAGTGTCCTTGCCTATGGCAGGGATTTGGAACTCGACTGTCTCTAAAGGTCCCTTCCAACCCAAACCGTTCTATGATTGTTAAGTGCCGTACAGAGGGAGTTCTGGTCCCCTTTGCTCTCTCACCCTCATCTCAAAAGGAGGAATATGGCAGAAATAGAGAAAGATTGTTAATAAACACTCCATAACAGACAACTCATGTACTATGGAATAAATCTGAAAGCAATCTTCATGAAAGGCAAACAGTCTTACATGAAGTGGAAAGCTTTTTCACCATTTTCAGCATGATGAAGACAGAATGGCATTACATAAATGCCATGTTTATTAATAGTTTCCTTACAAGTTTAAAATATTTTAAAAGGCAATTCTTTAGAAAGCTGCTGGAAATCCAGCAGAGTGTAAGATAATGCTCAATCATTTCCCCAGTTAAGTATGTACTACAAGGTAGATGCATGCAGGGTAAAGGCCTTTTCCATTGCTTCTCTGCAGCCTCACAGACCCAGCAGATAGAAAGGAAGATCATAAAGATTGTATTAAATTATTTAGAGACTTGAAACCCATTTCTCAAGAAGATACAGGAATTCTGAGACATTTCCTCATAATTTCAGTGAAGTAGATTTTTATGCTGCTTTTAAAACCTTTTCAAGTTAACCATTATCTAAAAGAAATTATACTACCTGAAGTCAAACATGGTGCAGACAAACTTCAAACAACACTTTTTAATATTCCAGTTTAGGAAGCAGTATGACCCTCTGCATCTCAGCAAGTAAGGCAGTGTAGTAGCAAGGATCACCAGGCCAAAGTTGTTTGAAGCTGAAGCCCCTAGGGGTCCATGACATGCCATTTGCAGGTTTTATGGCTAACTAGATTTAGTCCAGTCCCCTAAGCAGAACATTGCCACACATGGACTATTAGAAGCTGCCCTGAGACTCCATCAGTGATTTAAACCTTCACATCTCCGAAAGAGTCCAAACACATTGAATGAATCCCTGTAGCAGACCTGTGGTTTAACATCCCCCAAAGGAAGTTACTCCATGGGCACTGACACCACTTCTTGATCTGATCAAAAAGTACGTGGGGATGACAACAGGAGATGAGAAGAGACTCACTGCAGAGCTATGCTGCTGCTCAGAGCCAAAATGCTAACGCAATGCATCTTCTACTGACAGCAGCTGGAATGATTCTGTACAAACCACACTAGGAAAAAAGCAATTACAAGCTGCTCATATGAACTATTACATTTTAATTAAAATTAATTTAGAAGAAATATAGGACAAAATTAATTCACTGTTTTGTAACATTAGCACGATGTATTCAATCGTGCAGCAGCTCCCTGGAGGTCTGAGTTTTGGGGTTTTTTCCTGTCATTTTTTAGTTTCCTCCTTATTACTAGTTTTACATGTTCAGGATAAAACCTGAGAGCCACCTCATGTCCTCCACCATTACTGTAGATAGTTTTTGACAAGAAACAGAAGAATATTTTTTCTGCAGAATAATTTTTTTGCAAAAGAATTGTAAGGTCCTATTCCCCCTACTAGGGCTGTACATCTTTTTAAACAAGCCTAGTAAATAGTGATAGAAAACATGGGGGGTGGGGGAGCAACAGCAGAAAAATAAAGGCAAGTTCTGAGAGCTGGTTATGTTCTATGCCCTCTTTGTTCATCCTTGATTTTCAGGGACAACCAACATCCAACTAGGGAAAAACAGTTTATAATTTTAGTATAGATCCCTCAGAAGAGGTGTGGCAACGTTGAATAGATTGGCTTTTACTTTTTAAAATCAGTTTAAAGAATTGTTTACTGTGTTGCTACTGAAAGCTTCTGGAAACCAAAAGTATGCTTTCAACTGAAAGAAAAAAATCTTTTCCAATGGAACACATTTAGGTACACATTATTGTTACAAAGCCAACAGCAATGTGAACACTGAAGAGATTAGCATATCAGCGTTACTGCAATGTGTCTTGATAGTCTCAGCTCCAGGGAAGACCACTATTTTAGTACGTTTAAATGTAATAGTTTCAGATACAAGCCTTCACATCAAATACAAATTATTCTACTTTCTCCTTCTCAGTGACAACACCATATTTTCTTCTGTCAGACCTGTATACGCCTTCTGACTAAACGCAAGTCTCAAGGCAGGTATCCCATCCTCGCTGCTGGAATGCATCCCAGCTACATTCCAGCTCACCTCCCCCTTCCCAGCCACACCCCACAGACCACTGGCCATTTCACAGCAGCTCATGAGGCCTCAGCTCCTGTGTGTCTCGTGCTTCCCTCACCAGGCAGTTTTTAGAAACACCACAGGAAAGGGGATTCTCTATTTGCTTTAGATAATGGTGGCCTCAATTGACAGCAACTGTCTGAAGATGGCATTCTTTTAAGTTTTTCCATATTGCAAACCATCCTTTGCAGTATCAAGAAAACCCCACAAAACTTCTAAAGTAGCTGAGCAAGAGCCAGGACTGAATCGGGACAAACCAAAACAAAACCTCATGCTTTCAAGAGGTATTTTTGAAGAAAATTATTTGCTGCTGTCACATGAGCAGGATTATGAGAAAGTGTTTACTTGCACCACAAAAGTAAAACTGATTCTCCCACATTAACTCAAAGTATATCAGGGCATTTACAGCTGCTGCTTCCAGGTGCATTGCAGACCTTTGACGATAACATGCTGGCTCTTTCACTTCTAGACCAGAAGTGGCAGCATCCAGCAGCAGCTTGGATCACTCCATGTATTGGGGGCAGCAGCCAGCAGACAAGGTGATGCAGGTGACAGTGAAACCCATGTGACTGAATGGAGCATTTTGCAAAAACATAACAGACAAAATTCTACATGTTTAAAATAACATGTGAAAATGGAAGTGGTCCAATATCACTTATGATTAAAGAAAAGCACACAAGCTTCCCATGAAAAATACTGAAGCTAGGCTATAAGTCACCACCCACAATGGACAATGGGAGACACAGAAAAGATGTGGGATCCGGCAACATTTCTATCAGCAAGAAACACCTAAAATTCATAAAAACAACAGCCTCTACAAAAGGACCTGGGGACGCAGCAGCTTGTGGAGAGGAATGATCCAGAGGCATAATCCCACACACATACCAGCAAAGGATATCAGCACATGTTGCCCTTACTGGAAAAGGACAGAGAAGGGTAGATCTGGCTCTGGTGCCTGGAAGCTTTGCAGCTGAGTCAGGCAACTGCTCTTTCCTCTGTGCTTTCTACAGATGGCCTGCAGTGACAGTGCCATCCTATGCTGCTGCCAAGCCAAGTGTTTACCTCAAAACCACCCAACAACCCTCTGCCATACGCCTCATTCACGTGTGCTCAAATCTTCCACCAGTATCCACCACAGATACCACAGTATTTTTCATGGACGAAGTGCAAGCCTCCAGAGATGTCATACATTATGCTATTTATTATAAGAAGAGAGTCTGAGTATTTTTTTCACACTGATTCTTCCAGATAATTCACTCTGTAAACTAATCCGTGAGCATACAGCTAGAAGAAATTCAAGTAATGTCATCCCCCTGTGCTACAGTAAAATAATTCAGATTTTAAACAAGTGACCATCCCCAGTGAAGGACAGCAACTCCATTCTGTGATTGAAAGAGCAATAGTTCACTTCACCATTCACATCTGATAGATGGCATTGCAATGACATTCATTTAAAATGGGAAGCTTTTCTATTCTCAGTGGACAATCATCACAAATGTCACCTACGTGACATGCTTCTTCCCAGACCTCAGGTAGAGAGAAGCTCTCAAAAGCGGCCGATAAGACCTAACAATAGCAAAAATATATAGTTCTGTCTAGAAAAGAGTCATCAACACTTGAGTAACCATTTCAGACTGCCAGCATACCCCTGCATTTGTACAAGGCGGCGCTGAACCATCCTAATTCTTCAGCCAAGGAAGATCTTCTGACACATATTGCTGTAGGAGAACAATCTCCCGACTCAGCATTTGTTACCCAATTTCAACATGTAAACCAGATCTCTTAACACCCTTCCTAACGCTCTACTTACACTAAACTCCTCCAAAAGTCCAGGTATTTGCTTTATAATCTCAAAGTTCACCAATGACAGTAACTCCCTTTGACATTACACTACAAGGACCAACTGCAAAGATTGTACAGATTACAGTTTTTCTACAAATGCACCGTACAACTTTAGACAAGAAAAGTCTTTACAATAAAAACAAAATAAGTTATTCCAGTCTTAATCACTGTGATACAGATCTAATATCTCCATCTCCAACATCTTCCTTTATTTTACAAGGATGGAAATAAATACTTAAGAAAGTAATAAACACATTGATCTGTCACTGAAACAGTGAATTTTGACTGTTCACATTTGGTATATGATGGAAGGTCAAGTCTCAAAGACATGCAAACACTAAAGAGCAGAAAACCAAAACTAATTACAGCATAACAATACATTTTCACTTAATAAGAGGAGCACACGTTTATTTCTTTTTTGCTTGTTCTTGCTTTCTCAAAGAGAACCACTGTGATACCAGCGGTTTGGCATCAAAGAAAAAAGTAAACTGCATAAATGCAAGACTTTTCAGAATGAACTATACAAATAATTCAGTTACATCTTGAAGTGCACTTCATATTTCATATATATAAGAGGGAAAAAAATCCATATACTGTATTTTAAAAGCATTCTCCTTGTAGACATATTAAGTTTCAAGAATTGAAGAAAAGTAAATTTTACCTTTAAATGTATACAAATATGTACTCAGAATTAACATTTCAGCCTTCCCTCCTAGGCATACCAAAGAAGAGCATCTGATGGTCTTGCTTCCCCCAGAAGTAATAAGTCTTTCTGGACACAGGAAGCCCAAAAAAGGTTTGAACAGAAAGATTCATTAAATAACTTAAACTTGTGAGGGGGAAAGAAAAACAATGCCATTAAAACTATACTTTTAACATGTGAGAAAGCACTTCCCTTCTCCCTGCTCTTTTTCAGAGCCTGGTTGTTCATACTTAGTGATTACTGAGACCCTCAGAGTTATTGGGGAAACTTCAGATGTGCCTTCTACAAACCCAAGTTTTTTCTTCCATTATGGCAACACTGTCATAGCATGTGCAAAGTGCCCAGAGTAATCCTTTGGGAAGTACATTAACTCAGGGTAGGATATTGTTGAGATGCACCATCACATCACTCACGCACAAATGGTGCACTCCACTAAATGGAAACTGTTTTACTGAAAATGTTACCTGATGACATAATGCCATCACAGAAAGCATCAAACAACCAGCCTAAACACAGAGGTGATCACTACTTCCTGCTAACATGGGGGCAAAGTTTAGGACATTGCTCCCAATGACTAATGCACAAGACTCTGTACCCTTCTGGATGTGACATCCCTAGTAAACAAGCTATAAAAGAAAAGAAAATTCATTTAAGGTAGGCTGACATGACAGATACAGGCCAAAAGTAAGCGTGGGCAAAATTCGGAGTTCTGATTCCCCTAAGGTACAGCCAAACCTGCAGTTGCGAGTAGCAAGTCTCAGGTCAATTTTTCCTAAGCATGCCTTGCAGATACCAATTCATTAGTCATTGTTACTGAAACGGTAAAAAAAACCAAGCAATACCTATCCTGACAAAGTATCACAAGAATTAAAGAAATCAAAAGCCAATGGAAGATCAAGAAGTAATAAAAACAAGTTAAAGAAATGAAGAAAATATGAACCAACTAAAAGTGGTAGGGCAAAGAGCATTCCCTAGAGCTCATAATTCAGGAGGTCTGTACTTCAAACACACATCAGGGATTAATTTGTGACTTCTGTTTTGACTAGAAAGCCTTTTATACAAATTACATTTCACCTCGGAACCAGTCAAGATGTAATGCAAGTGATTGTCTGCATCTGTCTTTGGGGATGCATTGACCTAGTTAGCTATCTAATGCAATTTTTGGCAATTGTTTCTTAAGTTTTTTTCCCTGTGTTGTTTAGTACTAATTTTTAAAGAGACTGTAAGAGTGTTACTGTGTCTGTGCATGGCAGCTCAGCTGACACACAGAGAGCACAGGAACAGCCTCCACTGATGGTGCTGGGTTTCTAAAACACTTGAGAAAAGCATTACAGCACCCTAAGCTTGAGAAAGAGCACACATCAAACACCAGCTTCACACACAACAGTAAAGCCAGCTGAGGCAGATGTCTGAGACAGCCTCTGTCCCACACCATCTGGTTGTGTCAGACTTGTGTGAGACCTACAGACCACAGAGAAATCCTCCCCCAGGCATCTAGGATCCAGCCACAACACTGAGACAATCTGCGTAGTTTCACCTGCACAGAGATTACCCAAACTAGCCTCCAAACAAGGATGTACAACAGAATGCCACCCCAAATTAATTGGGAGTCTATTCAAGAACCATGGAATAACAGCCTGAATGCTGCTTACTTTAGCAGCACCCACTTGGGTACATTTGACAGAAGTGTCAGTATGAAGCCAGCTTTGTCAACATCCACGCTTAGAGCTTCTGAAGAGCTTACACCCACGGCTGGCACACACCCACTGCCCTCCCCTCAAAGTGCACACAGTATACTCATGTACTTCAGCTTAAAAGTTTGAGGATGGTCTATTATTGCCAGGGATATTTGTGGGAATCCCATCATAAGCTTCACGCAACTCTTAGAAACTTCCTTTTGTGCCAGGCCCTTGTCTGTTCCCTCTCTGTAAAGTGGGATTAGTAGAACTTCACTGTGTTAAGGATTTGAAAATAGTCGTTCAGAAATCAAGAGATGCATAATTTTTATATAGAGGCATTTCCTAATCATACTGCAAAACAACAAATACTCTTTCTGAAACAACCTGAAGAACTTCGTTAGCAGGTGACAAATCCTACAAAAAAAATCTGTTCAAAAACCCCAAATTAGTTGCTGTAAACTTTTGGAAAACTTAGTTATTGCCCTAAAAAAACCCAACCAAAACAAATGCATAAGAACACCTGAAAAGATGAAAAAACTTCAGATTAAAAAAGAAAAAAAAGTTATAGAATTAAACACTTACGTTCCATACTGGAGTTAATCTAGGGCTAGTACTTAAATACTCATAATGTACTAAAAGTGTACATGTGACCAGAGAGTTTCACGGATAATAAATCCAAAATCACCAGAAACTAGGAGATATATATATATATATCTTCTATGATATTTACTTAGCTAAAATATCATACATGCTCAAGTCGTACTCTTTCCTAGACACTTGCTGTTGACTCCTGCTGAATCAAGACACAGCTAATGGGACTACAGAAGCAAACACATGAGCAGAATTACAGACAATTGAATGATTTTATTTCCACAAAAATGTGAATGCTTCTCTTCACTGCTGCGTGTCCTTCTAACATAACTGCTGAATGCTCTTTTGATGCTACCAACACATGCGTTTTGTTACTTAAAAAAAGCCAAATGTGCAACTATCTGCCTACAGTCACTTGAGTCCCTACATCACCTGTAGCAAATGAGAAAAGAACAGTCATCTAGCAGCACATTTATTGCCACTAGAAGATGCCACAGAACAGTGAATAGTAAATGGTGTAGGCACATTTCATAGGCGACACCTAGAGTATGTGAACTACATCATGTCTCCGAAAGGTGTTGAAGTCAGAGGACTTGATACCTTGAGTCTGTTTTCAATTCTACCAGAAATTAAATCACACCGCCTCAACTATTTATCTTGTAAAACAGCAAGTTGATCTTGATCTCTCACCAATAAAGCCAGCTAAGAACTGCTACCTATAGGCGATCCAGTACCCAGTGGAAGAGTTATAAGAGGAACTGAAGCCTTTATTTCCAGCCTATTTTATACAGTCCCTGTCCAAAACACTTCCAATGGAAGAAAATAGGAGAAAGTGGTTTGCTTGGGATATTAAGGAGTTTGGTTCCATGCTGTGCTTCCCAACAGTTCACCATCACAGTGCAATTTTTAGAGCTCAACAAGAAATTCTTTTTTGAAAAAGAGAAGAAAGGGCAAACTCTTCTTGTTTTAAGGCTCACCAGTAGCTCTCAATTACAGGCTACATTACCGAACACAAAAACTTTGCTGATGTATTATCACAGCAGTGGTTCAGTTACTGTAGTAATAGATGTTCTTACACATTGTTACTAAGAAATATAAGCTAGGAAAATATACACAGCCCTTACAGGCTACACCAAACATTCTCTGCCCTGACTATACAGAAAAATGAACCACTGAAAAAAACCCACACAGACACTCCCTAAAGAAAAACAAAGAGTCTGTACTTCATGTAATTAAATCTTTTAAGTAAACTACTTGCAATTTTTTTCTCCCAATTGAACAAATAATTTTAAAACCTTCCTGAACGAATTTAAATGTCAAATCCAAGTTTATTGTACAGGTAAAGTTTAGCTATAATGCATGACTACAATTCAGGCCCTAAAGGCACCTTCTACTGTAAAAAGAGTTCATATGTCATTCAAGGCTTATATTCTCAATGAAACTCAAGCTGTAGGATAACACTTTTCCCTTTGCAGCTACTTCAACTATTATAAGCTGCTACCAAAAAAACTTGAGAAAAAACTACTGTGCTTATCACCATGGCAACAAAAAATTATACTTTTTCATATGATATCATACAGGATTTACACAAAATTGATGAGTAGTTATCTACTGTTATGTCTTACAATTAGAACTCACAAATTTTGTCTACTATAACACTAATGTCTCAATATTATTGTCACAAAACATAAGCAAAAATTGGTTCTAATAGTGATTTCAGCATAAAATGATATTAATATTTGCAAAAACATTAATATTGTAGAGGTAAAGTTTTATCACCAAATAAAATTAATACATTTAAGAAGAACCAGAGGAGGAAAAGAAGACTTTTGAAATCATCCAAGTCATGATAAAAGAAATCCGCTTTGAAACTGCTGAGCTAAAATCAAGCACTTCTCTTCACATTCATTAGGTTAAAAAATACATGTAGGGAAAAGGTATATACAGGCTTTGCAGGTTAACTTTTCTGTACTGAAGTTAGGGAAGAAAAGAATATAAGTTTGTCATCAGGGCAGAAAGAGTGCAAGCTTATTAAATCTACCATTTAAAAAAACTCTCTCAGTTGAATCTGAAAACCAGTTTCAGCCAATAAGGAAAAAAAATAAAAAAATCAAAGCATATTAGAAGACCTTATTTAAAAACATTTTTGTGATGCAGCATCTCTTAACATACCCATTATAAATTGCAGTCTAATAAAATGCATCGACATCCGTCAAAGACCCATTACGGTTTTTCAGAATTCATGTTTTTAATGGATCTGCCTGCACCTGAACAGAGACTATCTTGGCCCCCATCATTTGGGAGGAGTTGTCAAAGACAGAGCTATACAGACCAGATGATATTTTGTATTTTGAGCCAGGCCCTCACAGCACAGCAGACCTGGCTGCAGACAGTAGGGAATGTTTCCTGGATCAGAACAGAATGCTAAACTGTGTGATAACGTCTCAAATTTGCAAAATACAAATAATTTGCCTCAAAATAACTAAATAACAAAAGAATAAATTCTATCTCCTCTGTAATGCTGCTGGGTTACATTACAGTTGCATTCAAATATAGAATAAATGAAGCTACATTTAAAAATGTGTCTTTCTGTTTATTTCCAGGATTTACATCCAATACTGTGTGTCAACATATTATGATGCAGCCTTGGAGTACATACATTATTTCTAGGCTCACAGAATTTTTCGTCAACCATAATCTGGTGCATTTATTCACCGATTTATATAATATAAAACTGGCTGGTTTTCCCTGATAAAGTATTCAACACCAACAGCTTCTTTGGCTCCTGGCAGCTAGGATATCCAAAGCCTTTTCCTTAGGTCTTGATTCTTCCTGCTGGAAGGGAACTGGACCACTCAAACCCATCATCCCAGTACCACAGGCAGCAATCAGGTGACACCAACCCTATGTCTTCTCAAGATATTTCATCTATTGTATTTGAGTAGTTAACACCAATTATTTGAATTGTCAAGGACAGCCACGTGAGCACCCACTGTGATGAAGGAAATCAGTGTGTACCTCATAGATAATACCAGAATCTCTGCAAATCTAAATTGATATTTTCACACAAAATATTCCCAGGCTATAACTTCAAGAAAATCTTGATTGGTGTTGCAAAAGAAGACTTCATAAAATCTGACATTAATATCAACTGAAAGATCCAGTTTCAACCTTGGACTAGTACCACATGTTCCCATCCTGCTAAATGAATTTGAGTTCCTGTGCAGTTCTGTCAGGGTATGGCACAAAAAATCAAAATGTACGAGTGACCAAAAAGATACCATTTGTTTTTTATGTATGCATGCTATGCTTAAATAACAAGAATTTTTGGCTGCAAAATATAATCTTTAATATACTAATTAGGCTGCCGACACTTCCTTCTTAAAAAGACAAAATTCCACAGACATTGAATCTTGAGTCCTCTGTAGTCTAGCCTATGGATTTGGGCAAGATTTGGAGATCAGAAAAAGAAAACAGCTTGAATGATATAAGTATGACAGATAGGGCAGGATGATTAATTTGAGGTGACTCACTCATGAATAGGTGCTATTTGGGTATTCTATAACGGATTGTTCTTCTAAGAATGTGCTTCAATGGATGTGAAGCTCTGAGCAATCTAATCTAGAATGAAATTATGTCTCCATTGTTATCCTGAATTCTAATTAGAGTAGGATAAACACTTCTCATTATGTTCTACCCTATTTATTTGCAACCTGTTAACCCTTACCCACCCCACCAATCTCGCGTTCTTTGCTAAATACTGCTCTAATTTATCTTCTGATAAAAGACTCTCATGCCTCTTGAGTACTACTAAAAATAATCATCACTTCACAAGCACTAAAAATTAAAAGTCTCGACAAATTATGAAAGATGCAAAGGAATAAGTATCACCATTTAAATCTACTTAATAAAATCTACTTGATAAATGATTTGCATATATGCAGATTATATATATATATATATATATTTATATCTTTGCTACGCACAGTGGAAAAAAGGAGAAATTAAAGGAGGGGAAAAATACATATCAAAAAGAGCTTACAATTCAAAAATTTTTAAAATTAAGTATGGGGCAATATAGATGTATTTTTCTTTAATAAAAATCTTGGATTTTTTTGGCTATGAAATGTACTATTCTGCAACTGCCACCTTTATTTAAGACTAGCAACAGTCAGAACCACCTACATTTTACATTTGCCTTTATTGCCATAGAAACGTATGTTTGCTTTAACTAAAAAGGAAGTCTTCTGGCTCAATCGTCTACTTTCTATATCATACACTACAGAAGACATAATTTATTCATTTACACATCCCTACTTGCATACTTTTATCATGAGTTGCATCCACCTCAGCTACTACGAAAAATCACACGTGGTTTGTGTTAGATAAGATAGTTATAGAACATTTATATTAAAATAAAAATAAATTACTTCAATCTACTCTACATAAATTCAAAAGAACATAATTACTTTAAATTGTTTATGTTCTTAAATCAATCCAGTTTCAAGTATATTTTTGCTAACTTTTACTTCAATAGTAATGCAGTGTTTAGCACAGTCATGCACCATTTTATTAAATAATTGTAATTAAACCTTTCCGTGTTCAGTAAGAGATGGGAAACAGGTCAAAACACATAGAAGAAAATGGTATTTTTGTTCTCTTTAAAGCCACTGACACCAAGGAGAATGCACACAAAAAATTAAAGACCTTCAGTGCTAATAAAAAACCAAATATATTCATGCAGTTTTAGTACCAAAAGAAAGATCTAAACTATTTCTGTAAAGTACTAACGTGCTGTTCTACAAGGTAAAGAAGTTCCTGAAGTCCTCACAGCCCCCAGCTCACGTGGGTTTGGGCACACGGACACCCCATGACCAGCAGTGGGCTCCCACCAGCCCCTGCACACCTCTGCAAAGCCACCAAGAGAAGGACAAGGCTAACGTGTGTCACAGCAGAGATGATTGTTTTGTAACCCACTACAACAAAAGTGATGGGAAAACTCGTCATTTCACCAGGAAAGGGAAAATAAACATGCAGCATGTTCAACTGAACATAGTTAAACTGTTACATGCAAGACAGCAACTTGAGCTCTCAGCAATTTCTTAGCAATTCTACAAGCTCCTTGCAACAGAAGTGGAGAAAAGTAACAGCATGTAAGGTTTACCAGTGCTAAATTTTGGCCTCAAGTCCACTCTCCAAGGGAGGAATTGAATACTCAGTAGGTATGGCAGGGAAAAGGAAAAAAATTTTCAAGTTCTCCCAACATGAAGTTACAGAACAGTTCTAAATATAATTCACAATATTGGAGAAAAAAAATTATTTTTTCATTCATAAATCACCATGGCTGCACTGCAGATAACTTACTTTGACTAGATAACAACATTTTCCTTTTGACTTTTGGTAGATATTTGAATATCCATAGACATTAAATTATACTGGCTTATAAAACATTATTTCCTTCTTAAACAGAAATACTCAAGTATGTGCAGAATCACAGCAAAAATGTTCAGAACTACCATTATCCATAAATGCAATATTTATCTCTGATTATTCCAACTATTCAAAGGAAAGAAAAACATATACAAACTGACCACTACAAGGACAGTGGAGTGATCCTATCCCCCTAGGAAAAAGACATTTAACAGAATAGTGGTTTCCTGAGGGGGAAAAGTGCTAAAAAATGACCAATGGTTTTTGGTGAAGAAATTGTTGATGGTAGGAGTGGGTTTTTTGTTGGAGGGAAGCTAGTTTGGGTTTTTTTCAGGAAAAGGGAAACCTGAAAACAGGGGTGGTGACAGACCAGTCCTACTGATTCTTTTAAAATTTTCGTTAATTGTTTTCTCAGTTGTTAACTGACCTAATCAGAGCTCTATTTGTGCAGATATTTCTAGAACATGATTGAAATACTGTTAAATATTTGTAAAAGCCACAATTTCCAGAAGTTCATAGTAAAAACAGCAAGAAGAAAGTCTAAATTAACCAGAAAAATTATTCATTGTGAATTATTCATTAGTTATCTTGTGCACACACACACATGCTTCAACCGTATAAACCCCCTCTAATCTAGATGGACACTTTCCAGGAGACTTCTAGTATTTTAGAATACAAAACAGTGTAAAAAAATTCCTAGAAAATACTTCACTTACAGAAACACCCCCAAAAAAGAGTAAGCCCCCAGATACATTCATTCAGATCATAAAAAAAAGAGGTTGTGCTCACCCTTCCTGTTCTGGAGTGAAATAACACAAAGTGAAAGCTCTTTCCTAGGGATTTGGCTCAATAGCAAGGCCAGCACACGACTTCACAGTTGTCGAGCATCACAATGGCTTAGGGGATACTACTAAAAAAACCCCAAACAAGCAACACACAACCAAAAAGAAAAGCAGAATTCTAACTTTTTCTTGTCCAAAACATTATAAATACGACACAATTCTGAACCAGTTCCCCATTTGCAAAAACTACAGTCAAACAGAATTAACGTAAAGAAAGAATCTGTTTCTTATCACCTAGATGGAAGCACTAGGCCTAAATACATATTCTAGTCAAACAGCCAACATGGAAGGACCATATCATTTTTCTTTTTTTTCCAAAGGAAGAAATCCCAACAACTTGCTTTCTTAACATAGGGAAAGCTCAAGAATATTTGTGTAAAGGAGCAGGGGTAGTTGGGAAATCACAGCAGCAACATACTCAGCAACAAACTACATTAAAGCTTTTGTTTGGTTTTTTCCCAAATTCATCTTCAGTCAAACAAAACACAATCCATATATGGCAGCAGGCCAATTATGGTACATGTCACATTGCTTGACAAGATTTACTGCAATGTTCAGTGCATGAATACTTTAGATTAACTATCAGGCAGTGAGCAAGGACAGCAGCTTATTCTGAACCAAACCCTTCAGGTCCACTAGAAGAACAAAGTGTCTGGAAAGCAGGAGAGAGAGAGAAAAAAAACACCCAATGCTGTTATTTTAAAAGACAAGAGAAAAGATGAGGATGGACAAAAATCAGGCAGACAATACCTTGGTGAAGGTCTCTAGAAAGAACAAAGCTTTATTATATTGCAGGAGCAGAACATGGCCTCATGTAAAAGGAGTAAGTGCAAACACTGTTTATAACCCTTCCCCCTCTCTAATGGTTTCTTCCTATTAAAAAAATACTTCAACTTAAACAGGCTGTATAAACACTGTGCTCACCTGTCTACTGAATCAAAGCAAAACTACTGCTGTTGCAGAATCATTAACATCTGCTAGGTGGACCAAGCCCTGCCCTTGTGCAAAGCCTGTCACATAAAAGGCTGCAGAGGAAGAGTCAGCTCTGCACTGACGTGGGTCATACAACACTGCAAAACCACACTACCTAAGAAAAAAGACTTTTTAAAATTTTAATGATTATACTGCAAAGGCTAAAGTGGGACCAATAGATAAAGACTGCCCAGCTACCTGTCTGCAGCATTTACATATAAATATTCTTATTATAAACCCTAAATCCACTTTTGAGTTTCTACTCATCTTCACAAAGTCTGAGCAAAGAAGCTGCAAGATTATCTCCAACTTTTGCCATAGAACCTGCTCTAAGAGCTAACTCAAAGAGCCATATTACTAAGCTTAGCAAAATGTTAAAAATATTCCTCAGCAGTCTATAAAAAAATTTCCCCCTATACCCATTAACATTTTCACACATCACTGTATATTTTGTCTGAATCCCTGTTGCACGCAAACAGGAGGCTCAAGTGGGAGCATTCGACTTAGAATTGTGTATTCAGTGCAGATGCTGGATTCAGTAGAGAAATGATGAAGGACTAGGCCTTTTTTTCTTTCCTCCCTTTTCTAATTAACTGAGCTCTTGAATACCATTAGCAGCTCTAGAGGCACCGTAATTTTATTACTCCTTGAGAAAGATATACATAAATAAAAAAAGTAGATCTACAATTTCAGATGAGAAACAAGTACATCAGTGGAACCATCAGTCAGAAAAAAAACAAGTCCCAAAGCACAAATGTGCTGCGAAGGCAGTGTGTGCCTGGCTCTCTCACAAGAGTATGCAGGAAATTCAAAACTGTGTTTCTAACTCAACCAAGGTACCACACTCCTGGCACCCCAGTTCACACCCAACCTGCCCTCCAGCACACCGACAGACTCTTTTTAATTTTTTCTTTTACTATTAGTCATGTTGTACACAACCATTTTTCTTTTGGTTGACCAAGAATATTCCCCCCCAGCCCTTCAAGTTCACTTTTGAAGGAATCTTTTGTCCAGTTTTCCCAAAATCTCATCACACACCACACTATTTTTGGGGTTTTCCCCTGACTGAGAAGGAACTACTGTAAATATAACAAATGTTGTTTAAAGCTTATGCTATTATATAGAAGACATTTAATAACAGGCCAAGTCATACAAATAAGCACTACTTATAGAAAATCCAAGAAATGTGTCCAGCTTATCACTTTCCAGCACTGAACTGAGCTCTGAGAAGATGTGGAAATCGGGGCCAGAAGCCATTAGCTTCTAGCAACTCACCCAGGTCAAGTCAGTTGGAATAACTTGTTTAAGTCCAAAAACAAGGGTTTTGTATTAGGTTTTGTGTTAAAAGAAATATATACTTTTCTATAAATTTGAATTTCTGTAGCTTTCCCTAACAGACAATAAACTTGAAACAGAGATATTTATAACACCTGAGAGCCAGCCAAAAATGTCTGATTTTGGCTGCTCACATTAGGAAAGAAAAATAAACTATTCCATTTGAAATTGTGCAGGAGGCAGGGGGAGGAAGCATAGGGATTTGTTTGTTTTTCTAGCAAAAGTTACAAATTCCTATTCCCTTGGACATGACTGAAACAAAACACCCTATCCTTATTCACAGCCTCTTCTTTAGACATCTTTGATTTAGAAGAACCATCTTTTCTCACAAAAGGATGTTAATTAGTAGTCTTATTCTTCCAACATTTTTTCACTCTGAAACCTATTTTTTTAACAAAACAGATACCTGTTCCTAAACAAAGCATGGGGAGCAGCTGAATGTTCAGTGATGCATTCCAATACTGTTTCCAGACATGGAGTCCCACAATCAACCTCAGAAGAGCAGCAGTTCTGAACTATACAAACATCAGCAAATTTAGGTTCAATCTGTGAATGTCATTTGGCTTAAAGCAAATTCATTATGCTCAGATCTATTGTTGAACTGGTAAGAGATTAACTATTTTCAATTTTATTTTCCAGACTTGTAGTTTGAATTTTCTGTAGGCTTCAGAAGCTGTGAACTAATAAAATGCTTATTAACACTGTCAATAAAAAGCTAAGTGTACTTCCAGAAATTTCACAGTGGATATAAAGTGGAGCAAAAAACCAAAACTAAATCGAAGTGTCCTGCCTTTCAGTGCTTCCCTATACCTAGAGGAAGTTTTACCAAGTTTTACTTTTCCTGCCCTTTAGGACTATCATACATGAAATCTGTCTGGAATTCAGGCAAAGCAGAGCTTGTTCCAAAACACACAACCGATCTGTGATCTTCAGACTGGCCATGAACCACCATTTCCAGATAAACATTCACTTTATGTCAGTATATTGAAAACCGAGGTGAAAGATTAAGGGATTGGTTTTGGTTATAAGCCACTGAAGCAAGACGGACTTGAAACACCCTGCCAGGTAAACACGCTAACAGCAGGATCCTTGAAGTATAAGCAGAGCTCTAAGATACCAGAAACAACCTATTATTTTTAAAATATAGCAGTCATACTTCTGGACAAGGCAAAAAACAATAATGTTTTTTATAAATTATATGTCTCAAAGGTTGTATCTGGAAGACTAAGTTAGCCTTTTAAAAGACTTTAAGGATGAAAGAGAACCAAAAATCTTATCTCTCTCTATTAATTTTCATGCAGTACTTCATACTTTCAGTACTCCTTGCCAAGTTCCGTAGAAAGTTTTTTCTTTTTATCTGATTGTACACTAAATATAGTTAGTATACTTTGTCAAGATCAAATGTCTCCATGTTTTATTTGCCTGCATTGTATGAATTTTAATTATCCAGGAGTGCTTTTTTTTAATGGGCTCAACTCAAAACAAATTCCAATGGAGACATATACAGAAAGAATTTATGTTCTTAAGGGAACAAAGTAACACTTCTATATAAAAAATGGTTAAAGTACATGAATGAAACTAAGACATTCCTTTCAGGTACCTCTTGCATCAGCCAAGTGTCCCACAAAACCTAAAGGCAAAACCCACTTGGAACTGACCCTGGCATTTCATTTACCAGAAGCAAGAATTTCAGGCTGACGTGACTACCACCCATATTGTATTTGGGGACTTCTTCAACAAATCCTTAACCTAAATCCTTTGTTTCCTTTTGCCCCAAAGTCTTCCATCTAATTTCATGGTTACAGATAACAAAAGCCACTGCTTATCATAAAAGAAGAATTAACTTCAAATAAGGATTTTAGTGCCTGGAAGTGGAATTATTCAGAGATCTTGACAGTCCTACCAGAGCATCACAGTATTACTATGTTTCATTAAAGAAGACTCCAGCTGATATCCAATAATAATAAGTATGACTATCTCTTTTTCAACATCAAGCATGTTGGGCAATGGCCTTGGGACAAACAGGACTCCCAGAAGCAAGGAGAGAATTATGATTAAGAATGAAAACACTGCAAGCTTCTAAGTATCTCCCTAGAAAGATGCCTATCAAATGGTTCCAGCCAAAGCCATAGCCAGGAATACTAACAAATTAAAATATTACTTAAGAAGAAAAGGTACAAGAACTAGAAATACTGGAACCAGGAAAGACTGAGGGTCCAGATCTCCTGCCTGATAATGTCATATTTTAACTCTCAGTTACATGGATAAAATTGCAAGCTGAAACCTAACAGCAAGGTTTTACCTTTCTGTCATAACACATTTATCTCCAACAGGGAAATACAAAACATTAAGAAGGAGACTGACTCACTGATGCAATAAGAAATACAGCAAAAAAGTTGTGAGTCAAGCCTACAAGACTGAAAGAGTGGCATCTTTCTTGGTGTCACAATAAAAGCTAGGCTATTACAAAAAAGCGCATTAAAATAATGAAAACATAAGAAAATGTCTAATCTAGAAGCAGTGCCCACCACATAACATTCTGGTACAGACACAGAATGGAAGGTTAAGCAATATCACATTGTAATGATCAATTTAATAAATGTCTCACTGAATTTCACAGAAGCAGCACAGTTCCATGTACCACTGAGACCCAGTAGTTTTACATGGCAAAATTGGCACATATAACATGTGCAAAGAAGACATCTTCATGATCAGACTGACACATGTACATGGATAACAACAGATAACAAAAGGCAAAGGTCCACATGCATAACAGATAAGGTCAAGAACCTCAACCCTAATTCACAGGTTAGAGAAATGTTGGGATAAATAGGGCTGGGGGAGATTACACTGCTCCCCTAATTATGATTCATAGTTACACGTCCTTCACCTACACAAAAATAAATGTCTAGTCTTAATGCAAATGATGTTCATTTCATCAAGATGCTGTTAGTACCAAACACATCACTTCTGATTTTGTGTGAAATACCATCCATGCATCTTGGCATGTCCTGAGTACAGCTACACAGAGGGGTGTGAGGAAAAGCCATGCAGTTTGCAGACACTTTTCACCCAGAAAGACAGTACAAAATGATGCTTTTCTCCAATCTGTATTTAACATTGTAGTACTGTCAGGCATATGGAAAATTAACAATCTATTTTATAGCATCCAATGGAGACATTTAATGATTTCTTTCCAGTCAGAAATGAGTACTGTACTGGCAGCCAGTAGAACTTTTACAAAAAGTGTGCTAGACAGCTTTATTTTTATGCACAAACTACCACATTAAATTCACTCCCAAGTGCTTGCTCTAGAATTAACATTACAAATACCACACTTTCATTTGCCTGAGCACAAGCTACTTCATCTATACCCATGGCCTGACAAATTTGGTGGCCTTCTATGATGGAGTTACAGCAGTGGTGGATAAGGGAAGGGCAACAGATATCAACCACCTAGACTTGTATAAAGCATTTGACATTGTCCTGCATGACATCCTGGTCCCAAAACCAGAGAGACATGGATTTGATGGATAGACCACTCAGTGGATAAAAAATTGGCTGGATGGCCACACTCAAAGACTTGCAGTCAACAGGTCAATGTCCAAGTGAAGAGAAGAGACAAGTGACAAACCTCAGGGGTCAGTGTGGTAACAGTCAGTGTGGTAACACCTTTGTCAGCAACATGGACAGCAGGATCAAGTGCACCCTCAGCAAGTTTTCCAACAACACCAAGCTGTGTAGTGCAGTTGACATGCTGGAGGGAGGGGATATCATCCACAGGGATCCTGACAGGCTTGAGAGGTGAGTGTGAGAGAACCTCATGAAGTTCAACGAGGCCAAGTGCAAGGTGCTGCAGCAGGGTCACGGCAATCTCAAGCACAAACACAGGGTGGAGAATGGATTGAAAGCAGCCCTGCAGAGAAGGACTTGAGCGTGCTGGTGGACAAAAAGCTGGACATGAACCAACAGTGTGTGCTGGCAGCCCAGAAAGCCAAACACATCTTGAGCTGCATCAAAGAGATGTGACCAGCAGGTCATGGGAGGTGATCCTCCCCATCTGCTCGGCTCGCATGAGATCCCCCTGGAGTACTGCATCCAGCTCTGGGGCCCCCAGCACAAGACAGATGTGGACCTGGAATGAATCAAGAGAAGGGCCAATAAATTGATCACACAGCGGGTGCACCTCCCCTACAAACACAGACTGAGTGAGTTGGGGATGTTCACCCTGGAGAAGGCTCTGGAGAGATCTAAGAGCAGCCTTCCAGTATGCAGAGGGGCTCACAAGAAAGCTGGAGAGGGACTTTTCACAAGGGCATGTAGGGACAGGACAGGGGGAATGGCCCTAAGATGAAGGAGTGTAAGTTTAGATTCGATACTAAGAGGAAATTCTTTACTGTGAGGGTGGTGAGGCACTGGAGCAGGTTGCCCAGAGAGGTTTTGAATTCCCCATCCCTGAAGGTGTTCAAGACCAGGCTGGATGAGGCTCTGAGTAACCTGGGGTAGTAGAAGGTTTCCTGCTCTTGGCAGGGGGATTGGAATTAGATGATCTTTAAGGTCCTTTCCAGCCCTAACCATTCCATGATTCTGTGATTAAGCCCCTGTGCCAGCACTTATGTGCACTGCTATGATTTGATTGCCTATTTTTAACTAAGGTGCAGTACAGAACCTCTGCCTTAACTGTACCAAAGACTACAATTCAGCAGCAGTGCGAGTCAGACTTGTTTTGCTAGGAAGAGTTGTGCCAGAATGCTCTCCCAGCAATGTCTTTGATCCTTCTCTCAACTGCAAACCCCTTCTGACCACTCTCTCCATGAGGCTTCAGAACCTAAGCTAAGCTCTGGGCAATCTGTGAGATCCACAGCATATTTGAAGGGGAAGCCCACTCTGCATCTATAAACTACTCCTTGCACAGCTCTTGGGGAACACTGTTTCTAAAATCTTCCTCATTCTAATTTTCCTATCAACAGCTTGATTTTGCACTACAGCATCTGAGAGCGGGATGATGTTAACAGATGATGATTAGCTGGACTTGACCAAGATTTGACTTGTCTTGCAACGTTACTGCAGAATGCAATGCCCTCCCCTCCACTTCTCAAAATGCAAGCTTACAGCACCAGAAGTCACACTGCGAGTACAGAACAGAGCACGCAGAAGCAGTATCCATGACTGCCAGAAAAAATGTCATTTGCATAACCAGTCATGAGGAAAGTATATGCCAAAAAGATACATTATTTTCCTGATGCCAATCTCAAAATGCTAAAATATAAGCTGCTAAGCAGTATCAGCAGCACTGATTTGATTGAATGTATTGGAAAGGATACAGAAATGTGAATCATTCACTTAATAGGTATCCCATAACTGTACAGAAGACTTCTGCAGCAGAAGTTCGTTGCTAAAGGCATTTTTTGTCATTTTGAAGACAGAAGCTGCTTGATGACCATGCGAAAAATGCAATTAAGTTCTCTAGTTTTATGATACACATTAAAACCAAACTTTAAAGAAGCTTAAACAATATAGATGAAGTTTCCCTATGATTCATTCTTCCATGATGAGAACAGTTGATGAAACAGTTACAAAAAGCATTACAGTTTTTTAGTGTGAGACTGGAGAATATGTTATGGCTACATTGTGTTACTCCCTTGCAGAGAAGGAGTCAAACACAGTCTTGGTTTCACTTAGAAAGTGATGCCCTAAGGAAATAGCAAAGATGCATTGTGTATCAGTCAATGAAAAAGAGCATCCGTCCTTTTTCAAGAAATAAAATGACAGGAAAGGAAAAGGCACTTCTACCTAAAAGTAAGCCAGATGAATTTCAATCTGCAAAGTCATCTTTCCTTGAATGTCATGTACACACACTGTCAGTTTAGGTTTATTAAAGTTTTTTGTGAAACTGGAATGAGGTTGAAAATGTCTGATAGGAATTACAGTCATTTGTCATTGCTATTAACTAGCATTTTAAAACACTGTCTGCCACAAATAGGAGAAATTAATAAAAAAAGTTCTATGGTCATATATATAAAAAACCCCAAACAAAAAAAAACCCCCACAACTAATATATCCGTAGCCAAGAAAAAAAAAAAAAAAGCAAAGTCTTTCCAGAAGCACACATTTAAGTTGTCAATACCTGAAAACCTGCCAATGAAACCATGGACAGAAAGTTGCTTTTGCACTACACAAGCAAAATTCAATACTGGGGATCCAGACAACTCCTCAAGAAATGAAAGCAATTACATTTTAACACCACCTGTAAATACCACCTGTAAGTCATAGAAAGCTAACAAAAGCAATGTATGTCTTGATGGTGACACACAACATACCCCTTTATAACAATGAAGATCTTGAGTTAAATGAGATGAAGTACAATTATAATCAAAATCAAAAGTGACCATAGCTGTCTAACACCTGTCTGCTAAGCATTTATAACAAATGGGACAGCATATACTTGTAACTACCCTCATTTTTTTAATGCCCTTGGGTGACAACTCTGAAGCTGTAGATTGCCTGAGAAGAAAACACTGATTCTCTGTAACCAAGCTTTCTCCTAGGAATGTGCTTGATTTAACTACACTCCAGGAACACAGCAAGTTTTTGGGGAAGTGTGTGGGGGAAACTAAGAGACCTGCATATCCCTGACAGAAATCTCATAATTAGTGTCCCAGTCCAAGTTACAAATGTATAGAGGACTGATTTAACAATGGAGTCAGTCCTATCGCACCTTCAACACCACATTTGATTCACAATTGTGAAAAAGCATCATGACAAAAGATTTAAGAGCAACAAGCAAGGTCATACCCTATAGCCCAGTGATGGAAAATAAGGGACTGAGTAGGCCAAATGCCTGTTCCTTTTATTTCCACAAAGTATTAAACTGTAATAGTAGACATTAAGTGGTTTTCTGCAGAACTGAATAGCCCAATCCCTAATTATAATGAAGACCCTCAGTACAGGACTCTTAAGCCCAAGCTGTTCTATGAATATCCACTTCATCTTTTTAACGAATTAGCTTCAATGAACTTCATTTCCCAACCCCAAAGAACTGGGAAAAAAAAGTATCCAAAGCCTCAAAAACAATGTGAGGAAAAAACCCCAGCCCCGCTTCACATTAGTGATGAATATTTAGAAAATCCTTCAACTATATGTCAAATAACTTTTTCCAGACACATAATTATTTATTGTAAGGTTCAAAGGCAAACTCAGTGAGGCAGTGAGAATAGGTATTATAAGATTTTGAATCTCAATTTACACAGATGTAAAGTAACATCCATTTTTCTTTCCACCAACTCTGAGAAGTTACAGTATTTTCCTATCAATGATAACTCTTACTTAAGAGCCTTACTTGACATTCCTAGGTTTACACTTCCAGCAGAAAGCAAGGAAAAAATATGCAGAGTACAGGCAGTCAATCGAATGGTAATCTTATTTTATAAGTATACACATGAACAGAAAGTTTTGAGCAAATATGGCATAAAGATTCAAAAGAGCGAAAAAAGGACTTGATTTAGGTGCCTTATTCTCTTGAGGGCAGATCAAAAGGACTTTCAGAAGCTGCTTTCACAGAAAAAGAATCTCTGTATTACAGGCCTAGTTTTGTAAATCTTTCCAAAGGCTTCTTGTCTAGAATGCAGTTTGCTGGGAAGGGGCCTCTGGATAATAGAGGCACGTACAATGCCTTCTGACCTCCCTGGTGTCTGTTTGGCCTTTTCCACTGATGAAAGAAACCAAACTTTATTTTATTATTTCCACTCTTGGAGATGTGCATTCTTAAACTGATCAATTTTTTGAAATCAATTCTCACGTAAGTGTAGGTGGTATAAACTTAGAATCCTACACAACTTTACTTTTCCCTCACTTAAGAAATCAGAACCTAATTTAAAAGTGCAGCATCATAGAAATATCTTCATTTTAAAAGCTACTTGTACATGAAATACTTCAAAGAGCAAAACAGACAAGAAAAAGCAAAACATCAAGTTCCCACAGGCTACAGCCTCAACATTTCTTCTGATTTTTATCTCCTCATTGACAGACAGAGTGGCCAACAAGTATTCAGCATACCTGCTCCAACTTCTTTTTCTTCTTCTTCAATGTTGTTTTTGATACTGTCGTACTCCTCATCAATCGCCTGGTTGCCACGCATTTGAGACAGAATTCTCCGTGCTCTCTGAGTCTGGCCTTTCTGAATGAGCCAGCGGGGACTTTCGGGAAGAAACAGGAACCCAAGAAACTGTATAACTGCTGGTACAGCTGACAGGCCCAGCATGTACCTGGAAATAAATAAAAAAATAGATAAATACCTAATATTTGCCTTCAAAACCACACTAAGAGAAGATTCAGTTACAGCTACTCGAACCGTATTTACAGAGGAAATCTTCCACTCCAGTTATTATTTCTCACTGTAAGTTAAGGGGGCAAGAATCATATTCTGCAGGTATTTTAGAAAACATGACCCTTTCCTTCATTTCCAGGAAATCTCAAGGACATGTTGACTATTCTGCCACCACTGACTCTATTGCCACTGGTCCTCAGGACATTAAGTTAGACTAAAAAAAATCCTGAAATACTCTACTAGTTTGGAAACTGATAAACCCTTCAGTGACAATAATCAATATAAAGAGAAAGCAAATCCATGGAGAAAACTGAGTACTGTTGATGTCAAAAATGAGATTGAAATCCTGCTAATTGTTTCACTGACATATTAAAAACAAACAAAAAAACAGCCAGAGAAAAATGCGTAATATAGTCAGTAGTACATATATACAGACACGTGTCAGTTTTAGTTTTGAAAATTTCTGACTATAAGCAGAAATGCTGCAAAAAGTTTATTTCACCAGCACAGCAATTTACACCAGACCATTTAGAGAGTCTGCTTTTAAATCTTCAGTCAGATGCAGTGTTAGGTTTTAAATCAAAAGTGCATTTTAGATGCCCAAGGGTAACTATTTACAGCACTGTGGCTAGCTCTCTACTCAACAGAGAATTACCACTGGTAAAAGCACATTAATGCTTCCAAAGATCAGCACTGACACCTGTGGCAACACCCAGGAAGGGCTATTTGCTCCATCCAAAGTGGGGGAAAAGGCTGTAG
This sequence comes from Falcunculus frontatus, assembly GCA_013398115.1. Taxonomy (NCBI): domain Eukaryota; kingdom Metazoa; phylum Chordata; class Aves; order Passeriformes; genus Falcunculus; species Falcunculus frontatus. Next base: position 172,504 of record VZRV01001881.1, on the reverse strand, counting down.
AAGACAAGCACACCACCAATTTTCATGGGTGGCTCTGGTCTATACACATGACATTTTTATATTTCTTCGATAAAACAAAAAAAGGATAAAAAGAATTGCAGAACAATGTATCATTTTGTTCTGCTTTTTAAATCTGACCTTTTCCCATTTACTTTTCACCAAGATCCTTTTCACTTTCATTAAAGACTTTAAACAGTGCTGGTGTCACCTGAACATTGTTGCTGTTATCACGGGTTTCACATCAGTAGATATAATCATTAAAACATCTCCAGAAACCAGTACTGAACACCGAGGTAGCCTGTACTCATAAACAGATTCACACCTTGACATCAGTCAGGAGATTAAGGAGATTTGCTAATCTCTCCTCTAGCTCGTCCCTCCATACCCCAGGATGCATGCTTTCACAGGTGATTCTGTAGTCTCTCACCTGGCTCTTTTTATAAAGCATGCATGAGATTGCTAATTGAGTAGGAAGAACAATCATTACTGAAAACCATATGTTAGGGCAATGAATCAAATGTATTTGTCAAGTCCAAATGCATTTTGAGTAAAAATGGAGAAATACTTTCTTAGAGGCTTTTGTGGATTTAACAAAGAAAAACGTGGGCAGTACAGCAGGCAGAAAACTAGAGAACGGTAAAAAGAATACCCAAAAGGCAATGAAAGAGGATGGCCATTACAGGACAATGTGAATTCACACCAGTCTTCCCATCCCCAAGATCAGCCCTTAAGTTCTTCTTAAAACCAGCCAAAATTTCCAAAGGTGATACAAGCAAATCTTGCTCTAGAAAGAGCTAAGTGAGCAGATCTCTTTTTTTTTTTTCCTGGTAACACCTTAAAAATTATATAGCTCATCATTAGTTAAAAAAGAAAAGCATATGAAAGAAAATAAATTCAAATCACAAAGTTTCTGGAAGGCTTATTAGTTGAGTCGTTTTTGTTCAGCAGTGTCACTACTTCACTAATGTTCTCATTCCTCATTCACTAATGCTCTCATTCATTAACAGCCTCATTTCTTCCTACACTTTTCCTTCTCCAAGACATTGTGGTAGCCGTACACAAAATACATAGACCATTGAAGCTCACCAAATTGTAGATTCAATATCTTCATTGGAGTGGTATTTAGAAAGCCTTTTCTATTTCAAATGAAGAGTAAAACACTCATAGAGATTAAAAACAACTGCTTTAATCTGTCAAAGTGCACGCAAAAGTACGTTTTAACGCATCTAAGTAAGTAGATTCAGTCCTTCAGACTTCTGTTACTTAAATTTCTGCTCCTCCAAAGCCCTTCAGTCACTTAAACGCAGCCGAGCCTCCAGAACTAAGCAGCTGGGTGCCTGCAATCATCTTAGGAGGCAAAAATCAATCAAGGCTCCCAAAAGCTTGATCCAGATACCAGTTGGACTCTATTGGATTGTTTATCACAGGCAAGATAAAATAGAAATGTACAGACAGTGCTCCCTCACTAAAGTTAGTTTCCAATCTACAAAATTCTGGTCAAAGTTGAGTAAAAGGAGCAGGCCAGAGAGAAAATATTTAATTGAGAGAGAACATCCATTGCAAGTTCTAGAGTTGTACTTTTCAGAGCAAGCCATTTTGATATAATCAATTTAGAGTAAAAGCAGGCAATTTTAGACATTTCATGCAGTGAGCCAGCTTTCAGAAATCTAATACAGTTCTTTCCTATACAGATTACAAGACTTTGCGTTTGAAGCCAGATGTCTAGCAGACCTGAAAAAATCCAGCATGAAATTCAATAAGTCTGCTGTAACGTTTCTCCTTCTCTGACATACGGCTGCAATATTATTAAGATGGCATTAGCAGGGTTTATAAAGCTAACCTGACATAAGGGTCACATTAAATATTTGTTTTCTTTGGTTTATTTTTAATTTAACATCCAGCATTTCCAAGAACAAGCAGAGCCAAGGAAAAGTTAAGTTTCTTATCGTTTGTTGCAGCACTCCAGTGCTTAGTCACTCAGTCAGTAAGAGACACAATAACTGCTGTAATGTTCCTTCTTATATGTAATGACTCAGGAGTAAACATCTGTGACTTCTCTCTACGCATTTTCTGGCCACTCCTTCCAGGTGACAGACCATCTGTACTCTTCCCTGCTCAGCCTTAGGTTGCAATAAACTAGCTGAGGACAGTACACCATCCCCAATTAACAGCTCCAGCACTGCAGCTGAGAATACTTGGATAGCTCATCACTGTTTATTCACAGAAAGTTTTGACTTCACTTTGCTCCAATTCAATCCAGCAGCACAATACTTGGCACATATATAGAACACAGCATTACTGCCTTAGCAAAAGTCACCCAGCATGTGCCAGCAGGCTGCAGAAACAATTGCTCTTCACTACTCAACACACCATGTTGCACTTGGAAGACTGAGACTACGAATATAAGAGAAAGCTGCAAACCAGGAATAACAATGGATCACTAAGATGGTCGTACAACTGGAGCACGTGACATAAAAGAAGAGGCTGAGAGAACTGGGTTTGTGCTGCCCAGAAAATAGATTTTTATTATTCTATAACAATCTTTTAACTATAAATTTATGCTACAATATCCTTCAGTTCTGATAGATTACCACTGCTCAGATTAAGAATATTCAAAATTCACCTCTATTTTGCACATACAGTGTATTACTTACTGGAAATTTGCCTGTTGAAAAATCAGCATGTTATTATTCTAAATGTAAAAGGCAAGCTACCTTCATAAACATCATGACAATCATTCAAGCTTGTGATGCATATTTATTGCTCTTCCATGTTAAAGTTTAGTTAAGTCAAAAAATCTGCTCATACTGTGAATATTAAGCTTAAGTGAAAGCAGTATGGATCTATTTTGGCAAGATTCAGTTATTGAAGTTCCATTTTAGTATGCAGTTTTACCACTTTCTATGTAGATTCTGTTTTACCCACACGAATTATAATAGCTGTCAACCAAATCATGACTATGCCAGCTTGCTCTTAGCAAGGAAGGCTCACAAACCTCCATCCATCCTTTGCGAGGTAGCTGAAGATTCCATCGACAACACTCGCGAAAAACTGCCCTCCAGTGATGAAGAGACTGTTAATGGTGACTAATCTGCCTCGTAAGTGCGGTGGAGCCACTTCTGCGATGTACACTGGCACAGTCATAGATGCTACACCTAAGAGAATAAATGCAGTTGCAGTTATAAAATCGAAAGAGATACTACACCACTTTTTCATCATAAAATACTATTTTGTGCTGGGTTTGGCTGAGACAGTTAATTTTCTTCTGAGCAGCTAGTATAGGGCTATGTTTTAGATTTGTGCTGGAAACAGTGTTAACGATTCAGGATGTTTTCTTTGTTCCTTACACAGAGTCATGGCCTGTTCTGCCTCTCACCCCACTCCAAGCAAGGAGGTTGGGGGTACACAAGTTGTGAGGGGGACAGAGCCAGGACAGCTGACCCCAACTGATTCAAGGGACATCCCAGACTACATGGTATCATGCTCAGCATACAGAGCTGGGGGGAAAAAGGAGGAAAGGAGGAACATTCAGAGTTGTGGAGTTTGTCGTCCCCCGTAGCCATAACATATGATGAAGCCCTGCTCTCCTGCAAATGGCTAAACACCTGCCCGCCCGCGAAGTGGTGAATGAATTCCTTGTTTTGCTTTGCTTGTGCCTGTGACTTTTGCTATACCTACTAAACTGTCTTTACCCCAACCCACGAGTTTTTTCCCTTTTATTCTTCCAGTTCCCTCCCCCATCCTACCAGCAGGGAGTGAGCAAGCGGGTGCGCGGGGCCGAGTTGCTGCCAAGGCTGGGCATGACAAGCAGTGACCCAAACTGAGCTGGCTTTGGTGCCCTGTAACTCCACAGAAAACACCAGCTCTCCTGCCCTGAGTGACCACCCTGACAGACAGAGCCTGAAGTCATGGACTAAAGGAACTCAATGGACCTTTATGGACACTTTACAGACATTTCACAGGGGAGGTCCATAGACTATGGGAATGGTATCTGTGTATTATATCAAAGGATGGGAAGGGGGTTCATAGGTAATAAGAATGCACTGCATCTAGATGGAATAAGGGGTGGAGAATATGCTGGTTTCAGCTGAGGCAGAGTTAATATTCTTCATAGCAGCCAGTACGGGCTATATTTTGGATCTAAACTTAAGACTTCATGTTTACAAAATTAACTCTACTGCAGTCAAAATCTGCACGCATTTAAATGGCATAAGCTGGACAAATTTGATTTCTGAGTTCCAAAGGACGAAAACAAAGAAAATGCAACTAACAAACTCTAGACGCATACCCAGAGCAAATAGTTGCTAGCGGCTGTATTGGAATGTCAAGGTTTGATGTAATGATACAAAGAATAACTTTCTTCAATTCACATTGCGTGTATACTGAGATTAAATAAAAGGATAGCTATAAGTATAGTTTTGAAAGAAAGAGAAGCTAGGATCCAAGTAAGCACACAAAAGTCAAAATAACTAACTGAAGACATCAGGTGTTCACAAAACTTTGTTTAAAAAGAACTTTAGCATGGTTTCCACAGCCAAAACCAAAAACAAGGCCAAGCACTATTATTATTGTGTAATTTCATTATTGTTACTGAACAAATTGTTTCTTGACTTGGTTTAAAAATATTCCATGTGCTATTTCAAGGACAGATTGGCTGGGCCCTGAGCAACCTAATCTAGAGAGTGGCATCCCTGCCCATGCAGGGGGACTGGAACTAGATGATCTTCAAGGTTCTTTCCAATCCAAGACATTCTATGATTCAATGCTAAAAACTCTGTCACCATAAGGAAACAAGGACTAACGCTAAACCACAGCTGCTTTTTATTCTCTCTTAACACTGGTAGTATTTCCAGTGTTACTACCTATGCGATAAGTCATTTGTGTAAAACACAAATGTCCACAAGGAACACACACAAACTGTAAAAACAGAGTTCCACAGCATATAAAGAGCAGACGTGGGTGCAGCACATGCTTTGGTGGCCCAAATCCCTATTTCCTTACAATAACCAATATACACAAGTAACAGTGATTTCTTTTGTAGTTATAACTGGAAGTACATTGGCAGCAGCCACCCAAAACCACATTTTGACTGAAGTCAGCTGAGATACAACTTGAGCACAGTGAGCACAGCCAAGCACCATCAAAGACACCGTATATTCCAGCTTGGGGCAGCTCCACCAGGTCCATACAGACAGCCCCATACCAGCACGGTCCAGTGCCACAGCCCCAGCAAGAAATGGGGTCACCTAAAAGCATGTACATGACTCCTGAAGCACAGCTATGGTTCCTGGCTTGTGTCACAGAAGGGCTTCACCATGGGATGGCAGAGGCTTTGGCCAGCGCCCCACTGCCTGGCTGACTCACCAAACGAAGAGCACAAAATCATCTTTAGCAACAAGGTTAGCCTGACAGGACTGCTAGGAGCCTCCAAAAGCTCAAGCAAGGAATACAGATTGTTTAATAACAAAATGGCATGAGAAGATCCTTTGTTGCGATAGGTTAACACTCACAGCAGCCTCTCAGCGTGATAACCCAGATCCTGGCAGAGCCTCCCAGGACATGCCAATGACTCCTCCTCCTATTGACTGGGCAACCAGCACAGAAAAAAAAACCCAAATAAAAATGTCCGGGGGAAAAAAAAAGAGCATTAAAAATTTATTCAATCAATTTTCAAAGCCAACCAGAATGCACCATGGAAAGAATCATTCAAATAGTCCTTGGTGTACCTGACAGAGAAGAGAACTTTCAAACCCAGCTGACCATTAGGGGTATTTCTCTCCCATCTCTCACGTCAGTATTTGAAGTAATGACAATTAAAGTGATGGAGACAGCACACATAAAAGAGGAAATCCTTTATGGGAAAGCACAGGAGTGTATCCACTTGCTGCAAACAAAAGCCACCAAGGACCCACACGAGGCAGCGGCTGCCACCAGAGCAAAGGGGAAGGGCCCTACAGCTGTGGCAGCCCTGGCCTAGTGAGGCTGGGCCTTCCTGCTTCCCCATCCACCCCTCTGTTTTGGGCATGTCACCTTTAATGCCCATGCTCGTTCCCCCACTGCGGTGTGGCCATCTTCCCATAGGCTTTTTGGAACTGTATGTTAAGATGTATCATTGACAATCATGTAGTGAAGCTAATTTGAGAAGTAAAGATGGCAACATCTGTACGTGGTTTTTACTGGAAAGCAGTTAGAAAGATGTGCAGAACCAAAACCAATATATGCTTTGTAAAATCTAACTTTTACCCCTTTTCAACTCTTAATGAAGACTGATTTTACACAGGACCTGCAGAAAAATCTTGTTCAAAACATGCCAGCCAAAACCACTTCTCAGGCATCCAAAACAGCCACACCATTGGCCAGACCAGCAGCTCTCACTAATATTCACTGCACACCATCAGCCCTGAGATGCTGCTAGAAACACTGGTAGCTCCAGCTACAACACTCGCCTCTTACAGGTGAAACTAAAACCTGTTGCACAATGTAAGGGTGGTACGAAAGTTAACACGTGTTTGTAAAAAGTCTTGAACAAGAGGCATCATGACAACAGATATATTGTTTCTGCTGCATACTTCTCACAAGTTAATGACTACAGGAATAAATAGAGCAAAGGAAGCTTGCACACCTCAACACTCCTGTCACAAGCTAGCCAGTGATACCAGCTATTCAGCTGGCATTAATACAACAGTTGAAATTATTTATTATCAAACCAGCAATAAATAGCACAGTACTTCTTAGGGAAACCTAAGGATTCAGAGCATTAGTTCAAAATCACACAGAATCGCTTAGATTGCCAGAAACATTTGAAGATCTAGTCTAAGCATTGTTCAAGTGGGGGCAGCTAGAGCAGGCTACCCAGAACCATGCTCAGTTAGGCCTTGACCATCTCAACATGTGGATCTCCAACCAAAATGACTCTAATTCTGCAACTTCCATGCCAGCTTTCTCGCCCTGAAAAATGTGTTCACAATGTTGCTGTCTAAAACAGCCTTTCTGGATTTCTATTCAGACCTTACTTCCTCTACTGTGTGTCCCAAAACCTACAGGTTCAAAACATACAAGCAAAAATCTCAATTCAGAAGACACATCTGTTACATATTTTCAATTATCATTTCAATATCAAAACATATGCTTTGTTACTGAGTCTGAAAGAGTGCAGCAAGAGGTTTCAGGGAACAGCAAGAGGTTTCAGGGAACAGGAGGAGGCAATTAGGAAAGCCTTCCCAGTTTATCTGACTGTCATGCAGCAAAGCATTCACACACAAAAGCAAAGTTCTTCCCGAAAAAACCACCAGGGTTAAAAATAGCTATTTTGAAACAGATCAAAATACGGGAAAAATCATATCACTTTAAAGAAATAATGTTTTGGATTTTCTAGTGTTATTTACGTTACTCATTTACTTTTAGTTGCCTTAGAATGCATTGACATTCTCCAGACTTTCCTCCTCTGATTTCCATTTAAGACACACTAGAACATAGGAGAGTAAGTTCTTCTGAAAAGGCATAGTCAGAAACAAGGCATTAAGTATTAGTCAAGTGTAAAATAACCAGTATTTGTTATGTAATTATTTTAATAGCTAGATATTAAAGAAATTTTAAAACAAAGAACAGCTTTCCTAGCAAAACAAATACAGCTGCAATGGAATCTTTCCTTAATCTTTCATATGAGAATGCTTTCATTTACACTTCAGTGACATTTTCTAATATGCTCTCACTGCTAAACTGCTTGCACCAAATAAAAGATTCTTGCCGCAGGCAAGTATATTACTACCTAACTAATAGAGCTGATAAGTGACAAGACATGAGAAAAAGAAAATGAAAACAATTAACTGGAAATCTGTCAGAGAAGGCTGAAGCTCTACACTGTGCACCACAGCTATGAAATATGAGAAAAAAGAGCAGGCAAGTCAAGTCTTTATCCACTTGAGTAACCAAGGCATGAACTTTCTGTCCTCATTAAAGGATATAGCTTAGAAAAAACTAACAGAAGGTTCCTTAAATTTCAACCAGAAGATGCATCTAATTATTATATGGGAAGCATCAGATGACACAATGGGCTGAAATCATCATATTAAATGTTTTTTCACTCCTAAAATCACTTAGGAGACTAATTACTAGGGCTCCTAATATAATCTGCAGACTTACCATTAGAAAGCAGAAACAAGTCTGTACACAGCTCAATTTTAAGACAATCAATAGAACAGAGGTGATTCTAAAGTGTCAGAATCACTTTACCTTCCAGAAAGGTATTTCCAGTATGAACCTGTAAGCATCATAAAGAATTCATTAAAAAGTTCAGAAACGAAGTCAACAAACCTACTGACAATAGAACTAAAAAGATCAATGAAGGAGAGCTCCTATGATACCTAGAATTATATTTTAAGAAATGAGATTACGGTAGAAAACACAAGGACTACAAAACGAATCCAAGTTATTTTTTATAAAATGTATTTGAGCATAAATGCTAAAGAGGTGGAATAATTTTAAAGACTTCTTTTTGCAAGATCCAACAGATATAAATGAACCCTGTCCAGATCAGGACTTCCACTACAGCTCCTGTCATGTCTCCTGCAGATAGGAGGGAAGGTGCGTCATAAAAACAATAGATGAGCAACAAAAGCTGGAGGCAGGATATTGAATGAGATGCACTTTTACTCCTAGCACAATAAAAAAGCTCTAAGGTAGTAGGAATGTAAGTGTCAGTCTTTTCACTGCTGCCAGTCAATAACCAGTGTCAGGAGCAGCAAAAACATAGGGAAGGATTCCTGACAAATTTTTGTTGTTGCTGCAACTCAGTGTTTCATGCTTAGTAATAAAAAGGAGTGATGGCTAACTAGAAGTGCTAAGGAGGCAAATCCAGGAACTGGTGTCTCTTTGTATCACGGTTCTGTCCCTTCTGTCCAGCTTGTGCTGACCCTTTGCATTAAAACCAAGCAAACCAGGGAGTACAAGAAGCTAGAAGGATATCCACCTGCCTCTCAAGGGGTTTGTACCACTTATCTCCTTTAAACAGTTCATGATGACATCAGAAGACTGTACCAGCCCACAGGCAGGGCTAGGTATGACAATGAAGTGACCTGAACCACCATGGGACTCCAGACCGTCCTGTTAGAAACTAAAATTAGGATGTGATAATCATAAAAAAGGCACAAAGAAATCTCTGATCCTATTTCAGAGTACGGCAACTCAGCCATTAATCTCTATTAACAACAAAGAACATATATACCTTATTATGAAAATTTGTGTTAGGAACTCCAAATGAACAGGCAGAAACTAAAACATTTCCTTTCAGAACATCCTTCGCTAACATACAGAGCTCCACTGAGGTACTTAACCAAGGTAAAATATTTCACATATCTTAGAATGAATTTGCAAGAGCAAGCTTTCATTAAAATGCTAAATTTTAATGCTACCAACTTTAAAATTCACTTAATTAAGAAACATGGCGTAATGGTTTGTGTTAATTGTAAGGATTCCAAACAGCAAGTGGTTCCACAGACAGAGGCTTTATGGAGGCAACCTGATGAAGAAGCAAGTTTATGGCAAAGAGAATCAGGAATTAAATATTAGCAGAGGTTGCTATGCTACAAGAAAGTTTGAATACAAAGCCAAGGTGAGCTTTTTGCGGGGGTGTGAGAGGAGTATAAGCAAACAGAAAATTCCTAAGGTGACAAGGGGAAACTTGCCAACCTACAGCTGAGCTAATGTTTTCTCCCAGCAACTTTGCAGGAAATCTGGTAAAGTTCCCACATCTTGGGTACTGGACATGCAATCTAAATTTAGTGCCTTGGAAATATGATTGACCCCAGAAGTCTGTCAGATTATATAGACAAAGAGACTTTTATCAAGTATTTTCCTTCGGTTTGTGTTCCCACAAAATTATACTTTAAGGTTTTTGCTTTACTCTGACAAAACCAGCTTTCTTGCCAACTGATAATTTTAGAACACTGCTCACATCTGAGTAGTAAAATTCAGGAGCACAAGGGCAACATGCTGGTTAACTTCCTGAAGAACTGGAAAGTTCTACAATAACCGTATAATCTTTATGATCAAAGAAGAATCGATTTAAATAGTTTGTGGAGAAAAGAATTCATCACTGACAAAAGAGATACATTTTAACTGCAAAGGATACTTATTTTAAAAGACCATTAGCTTTCACAAACACACATACCAGGAGCTGTCAACAATCAGCCACCTCCTAGCCTACAGACAGCTCCACAACACATTGCAATTATATTGCTCAACCTAAACAGAAATTAAGCCCTTTTATAGCCTCATAGAGCCCTTTCGTGCTGTTACAGTTAACACTTCAGCTTTCAGTAATGACAGTCAACCTAAGGGGATAACAGAGTGCCTTATTAAACATGGTAATAGGAAATACTTGAGAAAGCAGTGCATTTGAATGCTGTTCTAGTACACTAACCATTTCCCCAGCAGATAAAGCTAAAATATTCATTGCCCAGCTTGTATTTGAGTGTGGACATCAGGGAAAGTTCAAGTCCCCTCTAATATCTAGGCTTCCCACCCACTGCACATATCTAGTAAAGGCATTATCAGCAGTTTATAACTGGTTACTGAAATTTATTTCAAGGATGATTGGCAGCACACTTTCCCATTTAGTATCTCCCCTACGTCAGATTAGTAGAAGTCAATTTCTTAGCTGTGGCACAACTGTAGTGGGCTACAGCAGAGTACTGAAATGCACAAGGGCAGTGGGACAAACCAGCAGCACTAAAACCACATGAGAACATAAATCACAGTAATGGACAGACTTAGGTGCATCTCTTCTAAAATGGGGATCCAGCATCAGCAGCCTTCATTTAAGTCTGGTATTTTAACACTAACTTACTGAATTGCAGAGAGCTGGTTCATCACAGCTAAAGAACTTGTACTGTTGAACAGCTAATAGACTAAGTAATTCCAGGCCTTTATGTCCCTATCCAGCCACTAGCCCAAATCAGTGTGACCAATATTGTAATTATAATCAAAATCCTATGTTACTATGTGGCATCCAGCTGTGAAGGAGCCAAGGACCACAGCAATCTGAAGAAATACAAATGAAGCTCCTCACTAGTTGATTTTGTCTCAGATTTATAGAACAATCATATCTTAATGATATCATATCTTAATGAGTCTGGATAAATAATTCTTTCTGTTAACCACAAGAAGGCTTTTTCACTGTTGTGTGTTATCTACACAGATCAAAACCCCCAAATCCTTCTCCACTTAAGAAAACCTCAAATTGTATACAGTAGAAACAACCACAACTGTCATACAGTAAATGCATGCCCCAAGAAGATAGCATTAGCCTTATACAATAGTAATTTCAAGTTTCAAGCCCTCCCTTGCTTAAAAGATACACAAGTAAATCCAGCTCATAAAAAAATTAACATGCCAATACAGAATAGAATTCCTCCATAATTAAACTGCTAAGGCCTTTCTGTGGCATCTTCAGGACAGTATCTCAGAAGAACAGCCTAGAGTAATCACATACAGTAAAGAGGCACGAATATTCAACAAAGCATAATCAAGGAGGGACTATTTATCACTGTACTGATTTTCCTACACTGAAATTCTTTATAGTCAAGGAATATTTTTAATCTGGAAACCGCAGGTTATGAAATGGAAAAAAGTGAGCCATGACACCCGAGGGAAGATAGACAAGAACCACCTACAGGCTAGAGTGTGAAAGTTTACTAAAATAAAGCTTAGTTTGCTCACTTCATTAAAAGAAAACAGTTTAGCAGTTACAAAAAAAATGCAGTAATCTTTAATAACAAACAGACAGTAATTTAAAATATAATGAGTATATTCTATGATTCTAAGTGTTAAAACCACTTCATCTGAGGGGTCCTGTTCAACTCAGCCTCAACATTAGTACTATCTATGGAACAGCACATTTTGGGAAGAAACTATTCTTAAACAAATAACTTTTTCTATCCAAAATTATTTTGAGATTATTCAAGATTATAATTATAATTTTAAAAAAGTGTTAAGAGGAAATTTATCTTGAGTGACAAAGTCATAAAAAGAGAGAGTGAGATTTAATTAACCAGAGGCAAAATAATCAAGAACATTATCCAGAAAATGTGAAGCAAAGGTCTTTGCAACTGTCCAAGCCTATGACCACACCTAGCATTACAGATGTCAGTTTACACTTCCCAGCAACGCAGAATTAGTTACCCATATTCAGTCATTCTTTATGGCTACCATCTGTTCCTATTAATCCAGTCTGTGAAACTCCCAGCCAGACCCCACTCAGCTGCCTGAGTTCCCAAGTATCCCACTGAGAATGCCATACTGGGAACCTGTGCCTGTAGCTCATAGCTGTAAGATCTCATTTCACAAAGATAGAAGAAATCATGAAAAAATGCATTTTTGAATCATTATAGCAATACTAGAATAAGAATCAACTCTAGGAGTGAGTAAAAGCTAGCAAAAGCAACTAGTAAAAAGTCCTAATTTGTTCTGTTTCTGAATTAATTTAGATCAAGAACTGTTTGCAAAAATCTGTAACTTGTAAGATGTAAACCTTTCATTGTGAAACAGTAAAGCAGCCTAGATGTTTACACGACTCAACGCTTTTATTTTTACCACACTGCAAAAACTTCTCACTTCAGAAAATAAGAGCATTTTTTAAATTTTCACTTGAAAATTATGAATACAACATAGTAGGTTTTTTTATGACAGCTTGTATCAACACATAAGTCAAGCACTACTCGATCTACTTCAAGAGTGGTTTCAGTTTAAATAAATAGTAATTGAGATAAGCAGTGCTTTGCTGTAGACATTCTTTAGCACCAGCAGACTGCACTGTATGTGCTGCTCACACCTAGGAAGAACTGGCAGTTGAAGGTGGTCAAGTCCTGATAAGCCACAGATAAGGAGTGGCTACTCCTCATCCAGCGAGGCAGGGGATCAGGATGTGTATCCACATCTCAGCTACCCCATTTGCCATTTGAGGCTTTTGATCTGGTGGCTGGCACGGGCTTGTGCTGAGGCACAGATCACCACAAGCAGTAACTGAGAGGCTGAGGGTGGCAATCTGGCTCTTTCTGCTGACTTAACCATGCAAACTGCAATTCCCAACAGGGAAGTATGGTTTTATAATGACCCAGAAAAAGTCGTCAGGGCTCATCAGCATAGCCATTCATATAAGCCAGAAAGTCAGCATTGTGAACAGTCTTTACGTTAAAAAAAAACTAATCCCACATCAAAAACCTGAGAACAATGTTTGAATGCTTCAAGGATTAGCACATATTTTCTGTGCAGAGAAATTTTATTTTCAGAGGACAAGGGTAACAGTTTGAAAGCTGTACAGAAAACTAATGTTCCTTTCTAACTTTACACTTTTGCTTATATACTATTTTTCCCTAATTCTACTACAGTGATGCTTTACCCAGCTTACAAGAAATCTAAGAGAAGTGATATCTATACAAACATGAACAAACTTTAGAAGCTGAACTACAGCTCAGCCAAAAGCATGCCTCCAAGTTATACCTGAAAGCTATAGTTATACTCTTCAACTAAGACCTAAATTGTTCTTAACAATGCCTCTTTCTACAAGTGCAGTAGAAGTACAAGAAGTACAAGTGCTTAAAGCAGTGAAACTGGTTAATTTCTCTGTAAACTGCTTTAGGTTTCACTGGGTTAAAAGTCTAGCAACTGTCTCCAAACATGAAGCTTCAGATAAAGATGAGCAGAAGAATGCATTTTCTTCCCTACCACTTGCAATTAATTAAAAAAAAAATTAGAAAGACTAATCTCATTGCAAACTCAGTATTTTAGAGAAACAAACTAACATTTTAGAAGAAAAAAGTAGCAGGGAATGAGTTCATTCCCTACTCAGGAAAGCCATTCAAAACATACTGTCTAATGTATATTCCCAGTAATTTTGTGCTCACCATGGGTAAAGACAGTGCAAACATCAACACAGAGAACTATATTTTTTATATGTATTGCTACACTTATTTATCCACTTGTGCAGAAAACAGCATGATTCGTAGGAAGACAGGTACCAGTTACATGGTTTTATAACTATTGCTCTAAAAAATAAACAAAAGCCTTGTAAGCCTTTTACAGCTCAAGGCTTGATTTTAAAAACTAAGTTTCAATTAGAGTTTTACAATGCAAGCAGCACTCCTGACAGTAATGTAAGTATAACTACAGTTATAATGAAAATATAGGAATCACAGCAATTGCTCAGTTTCTTTCTACACTAGCAGATTCATATACAACCAAGCTTGTGTCTACGAACACAAGTGATCCATGTAGAGATAAAAAACCATCTTTTTGACCATATGGGAAAATATTTGCAGTATTGGAGGGTAGGGGCTGGTAGAAATCAGTACAGTACTTCTTCCTCAAGATTCCTTCTGTAGCACGCACATTTTGCATGCTAGGGAGAGTAAAGCCTTTCCCAGTGCACATAGGTTAAGTCAACCAGTACTGCACACTTCTTTGCTTTATGAGAAGCAGCTCAGCTTAAATATCTAGCTTCCATGAGTCCTTCTCCTCATGATCTGGAGTTTCCCTGCTACCAATTCAACAACAGCTGCTCAGTGCCAGTGCAATGCAACTGTAATAGAACATCCTATGGAGGAATCCCAAGTAAAGATCTCTCAAGAAAAGTGGTTAAGTCTCAGAGAGGGTTTTAACCATTAGGACAAGGATCTTGCATTAGAGTGCCCTTAGCAGAGGGATAAGCCAATTCTGAATTTCTTCATATCACACAGGTTTACACATAGAAATGACTTGTGACTGCTCTCCTAGACTACCACAAATGCAGCACTCATGGTGTAATACTCAAGCTGTCAAGGGACACAAGGTTGCTTTAAACTATTTTGAAGTGTATTTACTTCCACCAGTGGCTTATACTGACAAAAAAAAAGAAGCTACAAGTGAAGAATGAGGCTGCTGCACTTGAGGGGGAAAAGCAGCAAGACAGTAGTGTCAAGTGCTAGAAGGAAAAAAGGAACAGATCAATGACTCCATCACCAACATCTAAGGGACAAAAATCTGAGGAAGCCTCAGCTAACCAGGAGTGGATGGATGCTGCAGGTAGGAAGAAATTACTGCTAAATTTTGTCAGCGAAATGGACTGCCAAAGAGCTTTCTGGGAAATGCTGCTCTCATGACTTTCAGTTTCTGACAACTTGAAGTTGCATTCTGATGGACAGTCATCTTCCAAACAACAGATGTACTTCTGGTAACAGTTGCTTTACTTCAATGTTTACTTTGCACTTTTTTAGGTCCATACTCAGAGCATTGAGCACAACTCCTGAGATCCCCCTGCAGAGCAGCTCTTTCCTCCCTATTTTCATTCTCCAGGCATATTAGCAGGGGAGGATTCAGGCAGAGCTCCAGGTCAGGCTACAGAGAAAGCTGGGCAAACACTGCATTGTTCTTGGTGAATCTCATTAAGTGATACAAGACTTTGGTAACTCTAGATAACCTAAAGATTAAGAGGAAATAAAGATGGGTATCTAAAGTGCCTTTCTGCAACTCAGGGCACTGCACTGATTCTCCTATCTGTCAGTCTGCTGTGCTGCCCCTACCCAGTGAGAGAATAGTGAAAACAAGAAATTGTAAGAAAAACTAGGAGTTGCAATTTTAAAAAGCGTATCTGACAGTCCCATTCCAATTAACACAGATACAGCAAGTATCTCTAAGATAAAATCTACTTTTCCTGTGACTTGCACTACACAAGTAGCAATAAATCAGTGTAAGCTGTCAGATAACAAGCTGGGCAATGAAATACTCCACTACTTCAGCTTGCTGTCTACCAGCCTCTAAGTGACCCAGCTTTTTGTACTTGAGGCACAGCTACTACAGAGTAGTAAATTTTAACTCTTCATACCTGCTCCCACTTAGAAGTGGAATCCATCCTTAAAACTGAAAGATTTACAGTTAAAAACAAAGCCACATTCTCCTTCAAAGTGACAAGACATTCTCATTTAAGGTTCAGCTTTAAGTGAAAAGATTCATGCACAAGCTACCACTGAGACAAATAACTAAATCCAGGATCTCTGAAAAACAAACTTTGCAAGTTCTGTGATTACAGCATTACTACACTTTCACAGAGAAAAATTTATGAAGAAATTTCTGTACTTGAGGATAACTGAAAACTGTAAGACCAGAGCAGGGAAGGATCTCTGAATCCTCACAGGACTCTTTCCAAAGAAACTCTATCAAGTAATTACTGTCTCCCATCTTGACTTTCCCTATATCACATTTCACCTGATCTTTTAATTAAGTTTTCATAAAGCAAGATTTAATTGAAACATCAATTACGGTAAAACCTAGCTACATATAATTGAATTTTCACTCAAAAGTAAAAATTACTTTATTTACATTTTAAAACATTTTTGGTCTACTGCCTCTTTCTTATTTCCCAAAACAAAGGTATGGACTGCTGATAATACTGCAGGAGAGCAACATCACAAAGCAGAATTAATTACCCACTGGGAAAGAATCATTAAACTGAGCACTAATAAAGTAACTGTGAGTAGGAAAGGAACCAGTTGTGATAGCTTCTAATAAAGCACCAAGAACTGGCAATGAAGCACAAAACAGCTCATAGGAGACTGTATCTCTGAATTAGTCACTCACTACCCACTCCTACCTGCCCAGTTAGTATTATTTATACTTGCATGCAGCAAGAAAATAATAAAACCACAGTGTTTTCCCCATAAAATTTTACAATCCATTGCAAAGCACACATGTTGATGACAGGCTTTTATCAATGACGCTGGGAAGAAGACTCGACTCTAGCAGAATGCTACTCTTCCTGCCACCAAAGATAACCTCCTTAATAACAGAACCCTCTTCCTTAATATTTGTAACCTACTGCAATAATATAACAGCTAGAAAAACTCCCCATGGACTATGCTTCCAATGCAGTCTGTGCTTTCAGCACTTTATATGTCTACTGCTTGTCATCTTGAGATCTACCTTTCAAATACTGCCAAGTTCACATTCACCTGCACATTCTGAGTTTACACTGTGGCCCTTTCTTAGCTTAAAGGACTTTTTAATTGCTGATATGTACAGATCCTTTGAGTAGTGTTTCAATATACCATATCAGAAAACTCAAGCTTAGGTATGAATTACCAAAAGCATTTAGTGGCAGTCCTTTAATGATTCCTGTGCCAACTGCTTGCAAGGCACAGAACAGGGAGAAACTGAAGAATAAGCACGGTCAGTGATACACCATGTCAGATTACATTCTGGAAGTTAAGTCTACATTACTACACTGAGATACATCTTAGAATGCTTTTTAGAAGTGGCTAGATTCTTGGCAATCTTCTTCTCCTCAATGACAAGTATGTGACAATTTGTATATATCTGTATCTATCAGTTTGCACTTCCAGTTAAGTAGAATTACCTACAGTTACAAAGTCATTTGGGAATTAAATAATAAACTTAAAAATCAATTAAATAGCCATTAAGTGTAACTTGCAACAAATAATTTACCTGCATTTCAGTAAGACTGAATGACAGGCTGTCCTGAGACCAGACTTCTCTAAGTAGTACCACCAACAGTACTGCCTGTCTAAAGGCCAAACACACACCAAGGAGGGACAGAGAAGAGATTAAGCAAAAGACTGTATCAGACACTTGGGGATTCACTGTGCAGGTCAGGGCTTTCAACAGTACAACAGACATTTTCTTATTCATAGAATGGTTTGGGTTGGAGAAGACCTTAAAGATTATCTAGTTCCAACCACCCTGCCACAGGATGGGCAGGGACACCTTCCACTAGACCAGCTTACTCAGACCCCCTTCCAGGGTGGATCCACAATTTCTCTGGGCAATCTGTTCCAATGCCTCAGCACCCTCATTGCAGTATTTCAAGTGAGTGGCAAAGTAAAACAACCACATGCATGTATTAACTTATTAACTTATTTTAACCTAAGACTGTAATTTAGGCTTGTGCTTGTGCATTACACAAAAAACTTCATGTTATGGCAAGACGAGTTTGAGGCTCTGTGTCTGTAGCTCTTTGTATCAGCATGAAATAAATTTTTTTCTTGCAATAGTGTTCTTGCTACAATTGCTTCTACAGCACACAAGCAAACAGAATGGGTTCCAGGTTGTAGAACAGGCAATCCCATCTGGTACATGCACTGGCGAAGTTTACTGCAACTTAGAAAACTGATGGCTACAGACCCTGTAACAAGACAAATTTTCCGAGTACAGAACACACAGAGCAAGAGTGAAAGTGACATGCAGCAGACCAGACACTTCTTGGCATATTATTGCTTCAGGGATGTATGTATTTTAGTGGCTGATAATGCATGACAAATAGAAATTCAAACCAAAGAACCCTCAGAACAACTGTGAAAAGGAGACAGAGTAAAGCAAACAGTTCTCAACCTACTACTGCTTTAGGGATACACGTATTTTAGTGCTGATAATGCAGGACAAATAGAAATCCAAAGAAAGAGCCATACATTGCTTCTGGATGATTCAGCTACATTTGGAACATATTTGTGTGAGACTGAGAAGCATGCGCACAGGCATTTTTATGTTTGACTATAATCAGCTGAATCATTTGCTTCAAGCAAGAAACAGAGCATTGTTGTAAGCAAAATACCATAGATTAATATATGCACTTACAAATAAATACGTGTGTTATCTTCAAATATCAGTTTAAAAGTCTTACAAACTTCCCTAGAAAATCTGCCTAAAGCTATACTTTTCAGTTCTAGCTCAGTATGACATCCATATCTGTCTTACAGACTTAATTTTATGTGAACCTACAATTACCTGATGAACAGATTTGTAACTCCTGTAAAGTACTGTAATAATTTGTAGTTTATCAAGATCATGAAATAAAGAAATCAATTTTGCTGGGAGTGTGCCAAGTAAGGCCTCTTGAAGTTCTTCCTCTTGCTCACTGCCACAGCACAGATGAAAACCAGTTACCCTGTGCAGGTATTAAAACATACAAATCCATATTATCTAAGTCAAGAAACACATCCTTATTTGATAAAAATTTAACAAAAAGGAAAGGACTGAGAAAAGAACTATATATCCACACTTGATAAAAAAAATTAAAGAAGCAGAAAGAATGGCCCCATACCCCAAAGCCATTCTTCCTATCTTCTCCTGTGCTCCAGAGCACAGCTGTGGAATCTGTTTCAAACACACTAATCCTGAAAATCTGTACACTTGGTTTACAGTATCCTCTTGCATAACCATCTTCAATCTCCTTTTTTCTCACCACAAAAATACAATCAACCCCTAATTAAAACATCCAGCAATATAATTTTATTCCATTACTCTATTCTTTCTGTGCATAGAGGCACATGTGGAATTCTCCAGATGTCTGCATTCCTTCCTACCTCCCAATGTGGCTGTCTAGAAGGCCAGGATCAGACATTGTTTCTCACCAACATGGGCCAGGAAAGACAAGTACAGTGGATGAATACTAAGGTTCAAATAGTGCTACTTCAGCACTTACACTTCCAGTTCCTCCTTCTATGCACCAGTGCAAGGACTGTGATTTCCCCACATCCCAGTCCAAATTTAATTCCCTGGGGAAACTTGGGGCAAAGAAGCCATTGCAGCTAGAAAAACAAAAACTGACTAGTTTGACTGCAGCAAAGTAGTTCATAAGAAGTCCCCATCACACACAGTTTCACTCCATGTATCCCACAACAAATCTCCAGGCAGAAAAGCAGAATGAATACCAAAGCTTGAGACAGCAGGCTAACAGGCAGCCCAGGCTTGTCCTCATCCAACCAGCAAGCTGCCATAGAGATTTATGACTCGGCAACTCATCTAAAACAGTCGTGTACATAAATCCATACTCAAGGATCAAAGATACAAGGGAGCATAGAACCATAAGCAGAGGTTCTATTAAGTGAACAAGAAACATGTTAAGATTCTAGATAAGGGACACCAGAAAACATGCACATAGTGCCTTAGAAGTTTCACCACTACAGGGTGAATTATTGAGAATTAGCTTCTGAATAGATTAAACACAACTGTTCTAAACAGGTGGCTCAGATCTTGCTAAAGATCCAAATGGTATTACAGAAGAGTCAGGACTGCTGGTCTTGAACTATGAGGAAATGGCTTCTCCGCACTCCTGCGTAACAAGCTCGGAGCACTGTTTCCTCCTGTGCAAGGAGACACTCCACATCCAAGAGGATTATGATTAATAGCTCAGATAGTACTTGGGTGTCAGGCAAAGCAATTAACTTTGAATCAGGGAGAGGCCTGCAGACTGATACAACAGACAGCTTTTGAATGAAGGGAAAGAGTAGGTGGGGACAGAGTAGGCAGAATCAAAGCCAAAACACAAATAGCATCTCTTCTTATTCTAAAGTCACCATCAGAGACACAACAGAAGGTAAAACAACAAAGCATGACCTAAAAAATATGCCATGAAACTCCGGCTTTTTCAGAAGCACACAGGCTGTTGAACATGATAACATTTTGTGTATCCCAGCTAGTAAACCTGCAGACTGGGGTCAGGAGCAGAGTGAAGCCCTAAACCTGCAGGGCAGTAAGATGCACAGAGGAAATCACATAGAGCACACAGGTACAAACAACTATTGTGACCTACCCAGTGTTAGATTTTATGATAAATAGTATCTTCTCATCTAAATTGTCAAAGAATTTAGTAAAATACATTCCCACTCACTAGAAGAGAAGTTAACTTTATTTGTGTAATGCCCTACTCAATGTGTGCCCACGTTTCTGCTATATGCACCAATGATTTTTTCCAGGAACACGCCAGTCAATCATTATAAGAGGAAGAATCGATGCTTTATTTCTCCTCCTACCCAAGCACAACATACAGCACAAAATCAGACCCAAGTACTAGCTCAAAATATTCTCATGGTGATTGAATTTTTGGGCTAAAACATCATGAATGCCTATGTACAACAATTAGCCTTTTCCACCTCTATCTTCAGGATCCTAAAATTGCCCAGGTGGCTTCTGATTTCATTCGTACCAAGATGTTCCAATGTGAATTGGACTGGTGAGGTCAGCAGCACCTATGATTAATGCAGGAGCAGGAAGTCTACCAGGCAAAAGAGTTAGCTGAACTCCATAGTGAATAAAACCAGACTTACCTTTCCCCTCAGGCAGATTCCCCATTCCTGTGCTGACATAGCTACTACTGACCTCAACAGTCCAATAATCAAGGACCTGTGAACAAACAAAAAATGTCACTTGTATGCAAACATCTGCTGAAGCGCATGCTTAAAGTACACACAGCTTTGGACTTAACCACCACTTCCTCCATGCTCAGCATGCTCTAGTTCATCCACTACCATACTGCCTTCCTCAGATGTTAGACTCTCCACACCCTCCATCTTCTCCATCAGAGCTCCAACCAACAATCCAAAAAAATTGACTAACCAAATCAGAGAGCAAGTACTTAGTGGTGGGTCCCTATGATTTTTATCTCCTTAACCTCATAAATAAAACTCCCTAAGTAGGCAGCTACAAGCAGAAAAGTAAGTTCAAAACAGGCAAAGTAGGTCCTCACACAACTAGGAACAGCAAACAAAGCACACTGACCTGAATCTTAAACACACAAAAAATGTCATAAGAAGGAATATTTCTTTCCTACTATCATCTGTTGAACAAGTAGATTCCAAAGGAGTACTAGCTCCGACTTGAGTCCTGTGACTTTGGGATTCTGGTATACCATCCTCCATCAGCTATACAAGAATTCAGGTTCCCAGCTCTCCCTGTCCCCAACTGCACTCCAGTTAATGTTCAAACAGGCAGCAAAAATATTCTGTCTCTAACACCTCATATAGGCCCTGTGCTTCTGTTATCTTTCTAGACTGCTGAAGTTGCTCCAGCCTTCTTGTCATGTCTTTCATCATAATTTATTTACTTATCTTCCACTTTTCCTATAAAAATCTTGTAAGTACTTCATTAAGTACATTTATTAGCTTCAATAAAGAGGTCTTGCTTCCAAATTTCTACAGGCACCTTTAAGATAGTAGCTTCTTTTTTTCCTTTCATAACTCCTGATAATTTTTACAATTGGAATGTTTACAACTTTTACAGCTGGAATGTGAAACCTATGCTACAACAGCATGAAAAAAATTGCAACATGCTCAGAAGTTAGTTGTCTTCAGCATGAAGATCATCTGACTCTTCCTTAAAGAAATTATTGAATCCTGGCTGCCTATTCATTTCTGAGAGCTAAATCAACAACTCTATTTTCTCCAGGTTAAATACTGCAAGTTCCTCCAAGACTAGAGCTGTAAAACCTAATGGGTCATACTGTTGGAATTTTCATATTAGTTTAAAACCCCACAGAATCACAGATAACTACCAAGTATTGTAGTACCATTACAGGCTTTGAACAAGAATCAATGGTAATTTAAGAGAAGAAATCAGAGGGATGCAAACAGGAGCTGTCCATTTCCACCAGCTGGTCTGGTCTTGTTTTGGAGGCTAAACTGCACCACAAGGCATGAGAACAGGATGGCACTAGTGCTCCTTCTCCCTTCCTGCTCCTCTGGGCACAGCAGTTCTGCTCTGGTACTGCACCAGGAAAAAGCAGGAGTACTTCTAGATCTGCTCATCTCTTGCCCTTGGAAATGAGAGAGATGCAGAAGCAAGATCTGATGAACTGCAGAAGACAGCTCAGAGAAGGGCATGAATCAAGATAATTGCTATAGTCTTCAAATACTACCAATACCTAACTACTCTTTTCTATTAGAATAAATGCAATTGATGCCTTATGAATGGTGGTACTGCTCTGACAGCAACGTATCAGTCCTAACAACATGAAGTTATTTAATAACACTGAGGTCACCTTCATGTTTTTATGACTGTCAACTTGAAGGAAAGAAGACAGTCAGACAAGAACAAACAACCCAATGCAAAACTTCGACACCCACCCATTTATTAGGGATGTGGCGAGTTCAAGATGGATTTAAAGTTCAAATTATTGGTGCCTACAAGTAGGCCTAAGTTCAAAGTTCTTATCTGGAGAACCGTGTGCAGAAGTGCTAAAACTACAAAAACACACCTAGAGAATTATCCAGTGTTACCATGAAAGGGAGATTGGTCAAGTCTTTGTAGTGTTTCCATGTTGTTCTAGCACGGAACAAATATTTAGGAGACGGAACAGGAGAGAATTTCTTACATGCAAACAGAAATTAAAAACCTCCTTCCATTGGCACATGCCAGCAATCGATTCAGTAGATGTTTCTCAGAGCAGCACTCACCATAACACATTCCCTATTTACAAGGCCACACACCCCACAGCATGGGTAATACACGTGTAACCCCAGGCAGGGGTTCTTCTGCTCCTTCCGACTTAGAACACATTCCCCTGTATTTGCAGAGAAAGGCATCAAAGTAGAAGAGCTGTGGCTAAAGACAAACACATGCCTAACACTTCCAGCTGCTGGAAAACAATCTTTTTCCAAAGTGATTATGTGCATAGACACATTAAAACCACAATTACTGGTTTTGCTTCCCTTGCAAGGGAAGCAACAATGGAGAAAACCACATACATGAAGCTCCTAAACAAATGAAAAGGGAAACACAATGACGGCTACTTCTTGTTTCTGCAGGTTAGCCTGCAGAAACTCCCACTTCTGGGAAAAGGCTTGAAAACTCTTGCCATAGGGCTCCCACTTATGGTACAAGCTTCTAGAGCTATTTAATTTTGTCTAGACTGTGAAAATATGGGTGATGGCAAGGTGGCTCTAATTTTAGATACACATTTTTGTTTACATAGCAGGTTCTCCACCAATTCTGGCATCTCCTGGTTTTCTGTCTGTCATCTGGAGATTGACAACCACTTCACTCCTGCCTCAGAGACAAATGAGCATGCAGCTGCATGTGCTTGGCTGGCTGTCCATTAGACTAGAGAGCTCCTCAATGCTACCAATTGAGATGAGACTTGTGGAACTCAGACCTTGCCAAATACACAGCGTTGAAAAGAGACCAGAAAGTTCTAAAATTGAGGCCCGAAGCAATTGCCTCCCTGAAGACTGTTCATCCTTGCAGTGTCTGTCAGTCCATGTGCTAAAAACACCAGGTATCAACAGGGTTCTCCACACTGCCTGGAAATTTTTTTTTGCCTGGAAGTTGTCTCATCACTCAGCAGTAGAAAAAAAATATGCTTGCTGCTGTAAAACACTCACAAAGGATGAGCCCCAAGGTCAGTGCCAGGTGGTCCTGGAAAACATCAGCTCTAATGAGAACCAAGAAGTCTTTCAGATTAGCCAGAGAGGACAAACTTCCTCCAGATATCTGCTCCCTTGCTGAATTACACTGGAAAAATCAAGGAGGGGGGTGGAAGAAAAGTTCAGGCAGAGAAGCTGGGTTGACAGCTCCTGAATACATACACCTTAAAAACCCATCTCCAGAGGAGAGGAGAAAAAACCCCTGAGTGACAACTAAAGTACAAGCCCAAGGTAAAGGCAAAAGGTTGTGCTTATCAAGAAACATATATCTTTTTTTTTTTTTTTTTAAATTTACACAACTGCTTCAGTGTCTGAGCTCACTAGCACAGAGCCACTCAAAATGATGGCAGAACTCCAAAGAAAGTCAACCCAGGCACAATCCCTAGGGCACACATGGGGACTTCAAACAAGAATCTGCTGTTTGAAGGGGAGAAACACAAAAGGAAGTCTGTCCCCAACTCCAGTAGAGGCAGACACCTTTGCTATTTAGCCAAATAAGAGACCAAACCTAAGGGGAAGTGGGAACACACTGGCCAACCCCATGGCTGAAAGTGTGTTGTGGCCCATCCACTGCCAGCTAGAAGTGTGGGGAGCTCTGGGGTCACAGTGTGGCATTTCATCCACGTCAGCAGCACGTCTGGCAGGGACTTGTGAAGGATGAAGGGACAGACTGTCTGAGCTAAGAAACCTAAGTTCAGTGACTGGGTATATAAACAGCCAAAATAAGAAGCCACCTATGAAAAAATCCCCTTCAGAACATGCATTTGCTTTGAATAAATCCCTTATGAAACCTATCTAAATCTGACAACAAATCAGAAGAAGATCAGAAATGGAAAAAACAGGAATACGTGCTTTTAAACTTTCATTCCTACAACCATCATGCACAAAATATATTTTGGAAGAGTTTGCACTCAAGTTGCATCAAAAAGCTTACAGAGAGTTTAGCTAAAGTAATTAGATGACTACACACTCATCCAGAGCTGTATTACACAAGAGCTCTACAACAGAATTAACAACTGCTTCTCTTGATACTTGTTCACAGGCATAATCATTGCAAAAAAAAGCCCAAAGGTAGAACTCTGCTCTCCTGATTTTCATCAGTCACCGGTTTCAGGCTTCCAACAGCTCAATGCAGACCCGGGCTCCTCACAGACTTCACACTAGAAACACTGATTGTACAGGTCAGATGTGAAAACCCACCAAGGAAGACCCATAAAACAATTTTGCAAACAAAGCTATCCATCAGGCCCATTATACCTCTGTGGTGCCAGCATGCAGCACAGCCACAGTTGTTCACTTTGAGTCCAAACAGCTTGAGTAGAAATCACCAACTTTTAGGACTTCTGCACTTAGGAACACACTGTAAGCTTCCTTCAAGTTGCCTTTTCATCGGGAGTAAGAAGACCATAATTTCAGTTTTTTGTCACCTATGAAGTGGATGCTTTCTTTTTTTCCAAAATAAACAAAGATACTTAAAATCTGACAGGAATTGTGTTTTGATAGAACAGTTTGACCAAGTACAGGGAAAATTATTTTAGAAAAATTCCCATGCTTTGAAGATAGAAAACAAATTTCAAGTTTTATGAACTATGAGAATTAATTTCTTTTTTAAGTTAAATTAAAAAAATAGCAAAAAGGCCAAAACACCTCCGTTATGACTTTAAAGAGTGTCCAGAAGAATCAAAATTCAAAAAATTATCTTAGATATAATTCTGTGTACTGAATACTTTATTCTGAAATGGTCACTAAATATAAGGTAACAACATTCATGTGCAAATTGCTGATTTTTGCATTATATCATCAGACAAAACAATAAGGGAGTCAGTGCTTGTTGTCATGACAGTGAACTGATCATAGCACTGTGTATGCTGTCCAAGGCACACAAAATTCGTGGACTTCAAAAGATACAATTTTTCATCTTAAAGTAATCCTGGTACCCTGAAAGATTTCAGCTCCAGTCAGAAGCTCATGTATCTTTCCAGATGCTTTTGCATTAGAACAGATTAAGCTCTTAAGATACAGAGATCCAATCCTGAGCACACACAGTAATGTCAGTAGCTTTAGATTCTGGAAGCTTGGGTGACCATCTTTGGGCAGTGACAGCACAACAGTCAATTGCAACAACCCAGAAATTTGTCTCTCCATCCCCCTCCATCCCTACTGCCAGCTTATACTAACAAACCACTGTCTCCAGAGGAAAAAATAGTCTATGAACCTCTGGACTGAAAATTACAAGCATCTGTCAGAAGCACCACAGCATATTTGGGGGTTGAAGGTGACTCCAGAATGCACCGAGGTATAAACTCGTCTAAAAAAACCTGGCGAACACTCAGTTACAAAAACAGACTTTAGCTTTAGAGCTTCCCATATCAGGTTTCTGAGGAAGGATGAGATGATTAATCCGGTTTTCTAAGATAAAAATACACATCACCTGAAAAAGCTCAGTCATATTCAGGGGGAAAAAAAAAAGTAATAGTAAAAATATAAAACCCAGCACACTCATTCTCATCTTTCATAGGCAACATGCCATATCAGTTATTTTCTAGTATTTCCACAGCATATCTGCTGGTCCAGATGATATGGTGGACCTTTACTTAACTACTTCAGAGTAGTAATATAGAGTTTGTACTACCTAATGCAAGTCCTTTGGATAAATTTGGTTATTTTTGTCATTTGGTATTGAACCTCACTGTCAGTAGAAGCCAACCCCACCAGGGGAGCCACGACCATATGCCAGAGCTTTTCACTCCTGCCTAATTCTGTGTACAATCTTGTTTCCTCTGCTCAGAAAATGACATACATATGTAGTCAAAAGATGCTACCAGGAGCACTACATATGTCAGATCCAAATAGAGCCTTTAAAAAAATACTACAGACATTTTGAGCACAAAGCAAGCACCGAGGCTTACATTGTGAAGATACCTCATGTACAAAAGACTGGGGTCAAGGAGAAAATAAGGCACCTAACCAGGCAGGTTTGCACTGCAAACTCAGTAACGCGCATATACTGTAGTCCTAAGTAACTCTGCTTTCATGAGAGCTTGGGTAGTGTGCACATTAAGTAATGCCTAAGCCACACATTCAGCAAGAAAACAAAACCATGAAAAGCTGATCATTAATTGAGCACCATTTATTCTGCCAAACAAGACAGGAGTATCTAATTATCCAGCTGATGACTGTACATCAAGACTGCGATCAACTTTGGAGGAGCAAGCTTAATGCTGTCACTTCCTGAACTCTGCTCAAACGGCTTTCCTTCCACAGGTGGTATGTAAGCGTTCTTGAAAAAGTGACCTGAACAGCCCACTACCTTAAGCACTATGCCAACACCCACCTACATCAGCTGTAGGCTTAAAACCTTCAGCATCCTCAGATGACAGAAGGATAAACTACTCCCATTGCTGACAGGTGAGCTGTTGGCAAATCATGGCCAATGGGTTCAGGCAAATTAGGACATTGGACTGATTAGAGCCTAAGAAAGAAGTGATTTTGCAAACATGGCTGTTTATTTCACCCTTTCTAGTCTCTACTATGTTTGTCCCAGTGATTACTCTTCTCACTCTTCACCTTCCTTCTCAAGACAGCAGGTTTTCAGTAGAAATAATTCATCTCCAGTCATGCCTGGTTCTTGTAGTGTTTCACTTCTGGCCTACCCTCAGGCTTTGGGACAGACCAAAGATGAGCCAAATGAAGGACATGGCTTTCCTGTCAAGCACACAAACTACAGCAGCCAACACAAGACAACAGGCTGAGGCCTTCACCATTATCAGATGCCAAAGATCCAAACATGCTTTCCTACCAAGGACTTTTTTCCTAGCTAAGCTCAGACAAAGTTTCACCAAGCACATGCAATCCAACTTCCTAAACATTTGGATTTTGCCCACATTTCCTGTAATGAGTATCTGTCCAAGTGTTGCATTCCTGAGATCTGGCTCAGACAAATTCCTAAAGAGTCTGGGATACCAGAACTGCTTGGAAATGGGCAGGTGGGAGGGAATAATGGCCATAACCATGCTCTTAAGCCCTTTAGCCTGGAACTGTCATGAACTATGTATTTAGAAAATCAGATCTGAAAAGATCTAAGGATGATCTAAGCTCATGCTGAACATGTTTTGCCTTTTTATGCATTCCCTATATTTTGTATTTGCAATGAGGGGAGGAGGGAGGGAAAGGAAACATAACTGCTTCCACCATAAAAATCTACTCAACATTTACAATATAAGAGGATTTAGGCTTGTCCTTGAAAGAAAGTCTTTATTTCCAGAAACATCTCTTTCTGTAATGGCTGTAGAAAAAACGAGAGTTTTTCCATTGCAAAACAGCTCTAAGGAAAACAGTGAAAAATGGGCAAGACAGACAAATGAGAGATGTTCCTCATTTCAGCATCTATCCTGTGGTTTTCATCCTTGAAAGTTTAACTGTATTCCTTTATAAAACACAGTCACAAGAAAAATAGCCATTTTCTCACACAGACAAAATTAACATTGATTCACCCTGCACCAGCAAGGGCAGAAGGAACATCACCACATCTGCTTTTACAGCACCACAGTACTGCTCATAACACAGTAATTCATTTAGTAAATGCAAACAAACACATATATCTGGAGTAGATCTCTTGATGGGCAATTTACAGAGAGCTACAGGAAAGAAACCTAAGAAATGTATAAAACTACACAGTTAAGAAGTTTTTACTGGTTTTCAGGTAGGAGAGCATTCATAACACTACACTCCTGCACCCTAACATTTTAGCAGTTTGTACTATCATTGAAATGTTACATTAGTAAACAGACTTCTTACACCAACATTAGGAAGCTCTGGCTCACTTTGGGCAGTAAAATGATAATCAGAAGTCTCCAAGAGATGAAAGGGAAGAAAAAAGTTCCACCAATTTCTAATGCCTTGATGAAATTATCCAGGCTCCCTCTGGTGGGAGATTTAATGTAGAAACTGTTCCAGTTTGCTATATGAGAACAGCTTTGAACCACAACGTTATTTTTCTTTTGTAAAATAAACTGTGTTAGGATTGGACTCAGCAATTCCTGGAGTCTCTTGTCATGCTTCAGTCACAACAATCTGAGGTAAAGCTTCGTTTCTGGCCCTAAGCTACATCACATAAAGAAGAGCAATCTGTGATTTTAAAAAAAAAGCTAAACCATCACATTTTTAAAATACAAATTAGTGTCTTAGTGCTCCAAAATCCTCAGAACATTTATCATTTCTTACTTCAGCTCTTCAGAGTCCCAGCAGAACCACCACCTCTGCCCCTGACGTGGACAGAAGCCAAAGAGAGATTGCTCTCCCCAGGGCACGTAAGAGATCGAGGGCTCCTAGTTTTCTTTTCCGTGGTTTATTTATTGATTATATTAAGTCCCAAGTCTCATATCTCTCCAACAACTCGAATATCATTTATTTGCACCACTGTAAGACAATTCCAATATGCCTAAGTATCTCTCTACAAAACATACACACACAGGAGTCAAGCAAACCATCCATCCATTTAATTTCTCTACACCCCCTGAAGCTGTCATTGTAACCAGTTACGGTCAAGGAACACGACAAGCTTTACAAACACAAAAAGACATCACATTTGGTATTTTTAGTATCTACCACTAAATATATGTACTACATATTGCTATCAAAATTCTCGTTATGCATGCGATACCGTTGTCAAATTCAATTTTGCCTCCTGAACTTCATGACCAATGTTATCAACATTCTGCAGTCTGAAGTCTTGATTAAACAAAAAACATGCAGAGAGGTAGCGTTTAAAAAAAAATTTAAAAGAACCATCCAGCTTGGGACAGGAAAACTGCAACGCGAAGATGTCGCTGTATGGGAAAACCAGGATAAGCCCCTACATAGATAGAGTCAATTTTATTTCTGACATCCCTTATTATGACTCACTAATTTTTCTTCCTTAATAAGGCCACGATTTGCATCAGAGAAAGTGTGTCTATAACAAGCCCGAGGACTCAGAAAATTATCCAATGGCTAAGAAACATAACTTTGCTACACAGAGGAAAACAAGTTTAGTTCTCAATTTGTCCTTGTGCTTTCAGATAGAAAGGGTTGCAAGATTATACCTACTATAGTCCAAGGATTCTGATTAACCTCATACAGCCTGTCTTAGATGATGAGTATAATTCAATTACTGCCAGACAGGATAGCAGCTGAAGCTGAAGAGCAACCAAAATTTAGGGGATGTTTAGGATATAGTCGGCACAGAAACCAGTCTCATAGGTTAGAGGAAACAGTCCTCATCACCTCAAGTTCTTTGGGACAACTATAAAGTTTTACGAGAACCCACTGCTTGCAACCCATATAGGAAGGCAGAGATCAACAATTCACGTTCAGGATGTCATTAATGAAATTCAAAGCCTTCCAAAGCAAGCCTTAACTTATTCAGACCAGGGAAATTACTACCTCATTTTGTCCCAGAGGCATTCCTCTAGTGCCCAAGTAAAGCTATGCGGGGAACCAGTAGAGAGGTATTTACAGTACAGAAAGACAGGCGTGATCTCCTCGCCCCCAACTTCCCAGAACCCTCTCAAATGCAAAGCCTGCGGTGTGCGCTGTTGACACTGACAGACCACCCTAAAGATGAAACTGCAGAAGGGATGCGAGACCATTCTCCTCGTACAGAAACCAGACAACTCTCCCAGCAACGGGGCAGGACTACACCACCTGTAAGTAAAATCGAAGAGGGCAAGCACACGCACCGTCCCCTTGCACACCGCGCTGCGATGGCCACGGGACCCCGCCCCGGACCTCGCTCAGCCAAGTGTTCCCCTCGCCAGCTCCCCAGCCTTGCACACCCCGGGGGCAGTTCGCCTTCTGCCTCACCGCAAGGGGCTGCGGACGCGCAGGGACGGGTAATTCCCGGCTCAGTTAAACCTGCCCCGGGGGAGCGCTGACCGCGCCGGGCAAGAGCCGGGTCCCCGCGGAGGAGGGAGCCCGGCGGGGCGGCGCGGCACTCACCGATGCCCAGCCCCACCACCACGCGTCCCGCCAGCAGCGTCTCCTTGTCGCGGGCGGCGGCCAGCACGCCGGACCCCGCCGTGAAGAGGCCGCTGGCCAGCAGGATGCAGGGCCGCCGGCCACACAGCCCGTTCAGGACGCCGCCGGCCAGGGCGGACAGGGCGGCGGCGCCCACCGTGCCGGAGACGAGCAGCTCCTGCCAGAGCGCGTCCAGGTTGAGCTCCCTCTTGAGGAGGAGCAGCGCCCCCGACACCACGCCGGTGTCGTAGCCGAAAAGGAAGCCCCCCAGCGCGGAGAAGACCGACACCACGTAGACGAAGCCGGGGGTCTCGTCCTGCTGGAACTGGCGCCGCGCCGCCCGCTCCAGTTCTCCGCCCGACGCCGCGCTGTTGAGGCTGGAACAGGACTCGGCGGCGATGAGGCTCCGCTCGCCCGCCGCCGCGCCCGAGCCGGCGGACCCGTCCGCCTGCCGCCGCCGCTTCTCGCCCATCAGGTTGCTCAGGCTCCGCAGCGTGTACTCCACATTATCACTGGCCTTGCGGGACATGGGACGGCCGCGGCGGCTCCCGCCCCGACCGGGGGAGGGCACGGGGCTGAGGCGGGCGGCTGCCGGGCTACTCAGACTAGGGCGTCGGGGCTGCCGCTGCTGCCGACGCTGCCCGTCCTCGGCGCGCCCGCCCCTCTCGGGCCGCGCTCAGCTGGGTCGCATCATCCCCCCGCCGCCGGGTGGACTTGAAGGGAAGTTGCCGCCGCTCCCAGCGCCCGGGCGGAGCTGGAGGCGGAGGCGGGCGGGGACAGCGGCGAGCGCGGCCCGGCGGGCGCAGGGGGCGGGCCCGGCCGCCCCCCCGCTGTGCGCGGTA
>VZRV01001881.1:29131-140407 GCA_013398115.1 Falcunculus frontatus | reverse complement strand
GGCCCGGCCGCCCCCTCTGTGCGCGGTACGGGGCAGGCGCGGCCCGGAGCGCCTGCGCACGGAGTGCCGCCGCCGTCCTCACTCGCGGGCGGTGCGGGCGGTGCGGACGGGTGGGGGGGTCGGGTGCGTGTGGTCGGGGCAGGAAGGAAGTCAGGATGGAAGCCAGGAAGGAAGCTCTGGGCGGGTGGGCGCCACGCAAGCCCGGGGGCCGGTCCCCGAGCCCGCGGAGCTGTTGCTGCTGGCAGCCCCGCCTGCATGAGGTGAAAGGGGCCGCCGGCTGGGGCTGCCCGCCCGCCCCCCGCGCGGTTCCCTCACTGCCCGGGGAGCGCTGTCCAGGTGCCTGGCGCGCGTAAGGATCGCAATTGACTTAAAAACTGGATTGTTTCAACGGAGACAGCGTTCAGCGTCCGCATTTGTCATTTTCTGAGGTGCTGGGTCACACTGGGTTTGCTGCTGAGCAAGCAAGTAGCAGGTTTTCGCTGCTGGGATCTCCCAGCTCTCTTGGTCCGAGCTCAGTTGAGGGGACCATTTCAGATCGTTAGTGTCGATTGATTGTCCCTGCTTTCCCTCTTTCGAGAGTGTTGAACAGGAAAAGCACTGGGGCTGCACAGCTCCAAAAAGCCCTTTGGCACTGCTGCCTTTGCAGTCGCTGGCTGTCCCTGCAGGGGTTCTGAGCGAGCCTGCCCGCCCCCATCCCTGCCAGCTGCACGGGGAGCTGTAGCAAGCGCTGCGCTGCTGCCACATAGCGTGGCAAGAGCACTGGAACGGGCTGCCCGGGGACGTCTCGCTCTCCGCAGACACTGAAAATCCACCTGGACGTGTTCCTGTGTAACCTTCTCTAGGTAACTCTGTCTTGGCAGGGGGGTTGACTGATCTCCAGAGGTCCCTTCCAACCCTAACGATTTTGTGATTCTGTTACAAAAAATAGGGGACATTCCCAGCAGTTGTTCAGAGAGGGACAGATTTCTTACCATGTAGGAGCAGAGTCTGGAGCTTGTTCTCGTGTTTATGCTTGAAGTAGAGCATCGCGTTTTGCTAATTGCATCTTTAAACAGTCTTTTTGGGGATTTTTCACTGGGATGCAGAGCCTGGTGGATCCTGTCAGAAGGGAGAGGTGCCCAGCTCCATGGGGACCCTGGCAACTTTTGTTGCTGGCACGCATAGAAGGGCCTTCCAGGTGCAATGCAGACCTTGGGGAAAAAGAATATATCATAATATCACAGTATTATCATTCGTACTTCTTGTATGTGTATATATAGGCACATATATGGATAAACCAAAATTTTCCTTCTGACTTGACTGTCTTCTGTAGAGATTCTCATAATGAGGCCAGCCAGTAGCTGGAGAATTTTGGTAATTATTTGGATCAGTTACCAGCCCACATCTTGTGACCAGTACTAGTCATAGCCATGTGATTTTAAAAAATTAGAAGAGGGAGCAAAGTCCAACATGGCCAGCTGCACACAGCCTCTTTGGTGGTTTGCCTCTTCCTCAAAGCAAGCTGTGACATACTAATACTGGTCCAGATAATACCAACTAGATAAAACAGTGAGCCGTAGTTACTGAAATGAATTATAGTAACAATATAATAATGTCTGTATAGTTAATTCAGTTAGAGACAGATGTGGCAGTGGATTTCTAAATACAATAGGCCAGCTTGCATGTTTGAGCATGGCAGAAGACTGAACCAGATAATAATTAAATGCTTGTTAACATTCAGTTATTTTTAGTCAAGATTTGGGTAACGTAGTATCATTGGCACAGGCCATTCCTTATTCTGGTGAAGACCAATAGGGGCAAGAGTACTAGAGCAAGAAACAGTTCTAGGTTCTAGCATCAGGAATAAAGTTATCACAGGATATGCTGAGTTGGAAGGGACCTGCCAGGATCATCAAGCCCAACTCCCAGCCCTGCACAGCACCATTCCCGAGAGTCACACCATTTGCCCGAGAGTACGGTCCAAATGCTTCTTGAACTCTGTCAGGTTGACACTGCCCTGGGGAGCCTGTTCCAGAGCCCAACCACCCTCTGAGGGAAGAACCTTTTTCTAATATCCAATATAAACCTCCCCCGACACAACTTCAGGCCATTCCCTCAGGTACTGTCGCTGGTCACCACAGAGAAGAGATCAGTGTCTGCCCCTCCTCCTCTCCCCATGAGGAAGTTGTAACTGCAATGATGCCTCCTCTCCCTCAGTCTCCTCCAGGCTGAACAGACCAAGTCGCCCCAGCCGTTCCTCATACGGCTTCTCCTCAAGGGCCTTCACAGTCTTTGTTGCCCTTCTTTGGACACTCTCTAACAGTTTAATGTCTTTTTTATATTGTAGTGCCCAAAACTGCCCCCAAGGTGAGGCTGCCCCAGTGCAGAGCAGAGTGGGACAATCCCCTCCCCTCCCTTGCCTGATTGGTGATGCTGTGCTTGATGCCCACAGGACACACTTGGCCCTCCTGGCTGCCGGGGCACTGCTCACTCAGGTTCAACTTTCCACTGACCAGGACCCCCAGGTCCCTTTCCACAGTGCTGCTTTCCAGCCTCTCATTCCCCAGTCTGTCCGTACATACAGGGCTGGCCTGTTCCAGGTGCAGAATCTGGCACTTTCCCTGGCTGAACTGCTGAATGCTGGACATTTTGTCCATAAGGGTACTATGAGAGACAGTATCAAAAGCTTTACTGAAATCCAAAAATACTACATCAACTGGCTTCCCTTGATCAAATAGGTGGGTTACCAGGAACTGTCCCCTCAGGTCCAGCAGCTCTCCATGAGCAGGTTGGCTTACATTTCTACAGCATCAGCAGGAGAGAAGCTGTAATCTTCCAGAAGTCCCCAGACTTGTCTGACAAGCACAACACTCACTAGTTTTTATATGTAAGCCCAAAATAAAAATGTGGGACGCAGTGCATGAAACAGAAAGCATTCACACCAAATCCCTAGCCAGCTAGAAGGAATGCTTATACAGAGTATTGTCACAACAGCTGGCTGTCACAAAAACAACCTGTCTTTTTAACAGCCATCTCAGATGCTGAAGGCATTCTGTATGTTACAGTTAATAGAGACTCAAGAGAGCTAACAAAAAGCTTTTATTTTTTCCATTGATGGCCCAACACAATCACAGACATAATTTCTCATCAGATCATGCTGCCAAGCTTATCTCTTAAAAGGATTCCCTGAAGAAACACAACAAAAAGTTCAGCTGTGAGATGCACTACACTGAAGACTGACTTCCTGAGAAAGACAAAGGATTTGTTTGGTTTGTAGATTTTCATTATTGTCATCACCTCTCCATAGTACTGGATTTCATGATAAAAGCTGTCTTATAAATTATTTTGCATTAATGCAAAATGCAGTAGGTATGATTAGTAATCTAAGACGGGGTGTCAGATCCAAAGAAGGATTTGAGTGGATTTTAGGTATGACATGCTTTCAAGAGATTGAATGTTTAATTGAAACACTGTTTAGATTCACAGCACTTTCTCATTCCCTCCTTCGAGGTGTGTTTGCACAGTTGTTTGCCAGGATGTTGTGAACTAGATCAAAGAACTGGTCCAGCTTTAGAAAACTCAAATTTTTGTGTTTCACAGAGAGCAGGAATAATCATAGGATTTTGCTGCTTTTATGTTGTTGATACATGGCATACATCAGAAAATGTCTTCCAGAAAATTACTGAGCGCTTTGTACATGTGCCCAGAATTCTGCCAGGCCAGAACAGGGGAGTAAGCTCCTGTCTTTGCTGACACTCAGAAGTGGGTGGATGAGTGCTGAAATCTCCTGGGAACCTCAGCCAAAATTCACAGAGAGATGCTGTAGATCTGTTGTGTGATAGTCTGATGGTCAGTAGTCTCACCCAGCAAGTGTGAGGCCAGATTTGCTTCAGCCCGGGAGGACTGAAATCTTTCTCACCTCTCACTAAGACTATAAGGTCAATCAGGAAAAGATGGATTCTTAAAGGAAATTGAGTTGATGTGCAGACAAAAATGTAAGAGCCATAGGGCTAGACAGACAGTGAGGCAGAAAAGGATGTTATTCTGAGGCAAAAGAAGGTCAGGCTTATCAATGATGATTATGTTCTTTATATAAAACTGGTTTCACTAAAAAAAAAAAGGGAGTAATACAACAAGCAAATCAAACCAAGAACTCTTCCCATCTCAGCTGGTGCTGTGGGGGTGGGCATGAGGGCTTTAGCCTCATGTGATTTCAGCAATACAGTGTCCAACCCCTTGTGTTTTTAAGCTCATAAACTAATTTCTTGTTTGTTACTGTTTTGATGCTTTGAACTCTGATACTGGGTTGATAGTCAATTATCTCACCACAGTATTTTGACAAACAGAGTTGCTATGTGAGTTGAGAAATACCACTGTCCTGGGCTAAGGCAAATCACCTAGCTGAATATGCGAAAAAAATCAGCAAATATAGTTTATAACAGCAGTTTATATAATGTCTGAAACCCTGGAAAAGCAACTATAGTCATGACAGAACCTTTTCTTACAAGTTTACTTGCAGGTCTCAAGGTTCAGAAACCTTTTCTGTACACAGAATTTTACATTATCAGTGTGCCATGGTGGCGTACAACTTTTTACAAAAAGTATTTCTTCCCGTTGAGAAGACACAAACCCTGACCCATGATCACACCAGTTTGTTGAGTTTGCAGGTATGTATGGGTAATATAAAGTTGTGACTGTAAGGAATTCTCTAAAAGAGAAAAACAGAATCTGAAAACAGGAATTTAGAAACTATTTGAAATAAGCAGTGTATTGCCATCAAACTTCCTTTTATTCCAAAGGTCGTCCTATTACAATGTTGTTTGGTCTTTTTGGAAAGAAGACACTTTCAGATACATTCTATAGTTTTGTGGTCCCTATATAACATTCCTTCTCTAGCCGTTTTCTCTATCTTGAAAGTCATTCATTTATCTGAGTGTGCCTATCTCTGAGCTCTCAATACAGTTTTAGTTATCTGTAATCCTTCCAGTGTTTGATTTGGGTTCTCCTTTATATGTACAGATCCCGATTAGATCCTACTCCAATATCTCAACAAAAGTCACCTCTCATATACACAACCTCTCCTTGACTGGATGCTGGTATATGGTACTCTTATTCCAGAGTGTCCTGGTCTGCGGTGAGACTTTTAGTCTATTATATACCTTCTGCTGCAGTTCTCTGAAGCTGTAAACTGGGACATCACTACTGACCTCCTCTGTAAAATCCTTTTGAAATGAAAGTAGCATCAGAATTTATTGATAAGGAATGTACTGGCACCATGCATTTAATCCTACTGGTCAAGTGTTAAGAGATAAATTGCTTAAAAAGTAGGAAGAGTTACAGCCTTAGCACTGGAGAAGGGTGTGGATGATAGTGATGGCAGAGAGAAGCTGACAAACTGTGAGATGAAGCATTCCTTGCCTGACAGGCAGACTGGCAGCAGTACAGCTGAGGTTGCTAAGACGTCACATCTCAGGCTGTTTCAATCCCAGGTAATTTTACCAAGGTAACCATTTGAGCTCACATTTTCCATAATTTCACTCTCTTTCATTCTGTATATATGAATTCCAGAAAACTCACTTCAGTCCTATTGAAAATGCAATTGTAAGAAACACATTTTTTTGAAGCTAAATTTATCTCTCTATTTTTAAAATCTACAACTTTTTTATGATTTAGAGCAGGGACTCAGTTTTTGGCAGGAGAACAGTTCCTTTCTGGCTTTTCTTTGGCTGTCAAAAGGAAGATCTAACAAGATTTGACTGAAACAGAGTCTCTGGTAGAGTCAGCAGCAACGCGTGTGAAAACGTGCTGCTAAATCCAGTGTGCCCCAATGGCTGCATCTGCAGCCATGAAGTAGAGAGTTGTGCACTGACCTCTGTGCAGGTGTCCAGGGGTGAGGGCAGGCAAGACGTTTAAATGCATTGCTCTAAAATTAAGGGCCCAGCACATGCTAAAAGCCTGTGGCAGTACAAAATGGAGAGCACGGGGGGGAAGCAGATGTTTGTTATTGTACGATTTGTATTTTTTTACATTTGTGTACTTGCAAAGATGCTTTGCCAGGTTACAATCCTTATCAAGTCATAATTACCCTGTAAAAGTTATAATTAGTTACAACACCTGGCAGCATGAAAATTAAGGACTTGGCACAACACTACCCATGAGATTCCAGGGATACCAGGGATGCTCTTCCTACACTGTATCTTCAAACAAATGTGTGCCAACACAGAGCTGTTTGTCTGTCTGCCAAACAGAAACCTCCTCAAGTGCTGCAGGTAAGCCCAGATTAACAACAGGCCATCCCTCAGTCAGTTCGGATTTCTGGAACCAGAGTAATGCTCTCTTCCAGCACGCACCTAGCATCTGGTATACATGGAAGACATATGGAGGAAGAGACCCATCAATTTCAGTCCAAACCTCCTTCATTCTATTGCTCACTAAACAAATTTGATTTATGAGAGTCCATTTCCCTAAAAGGTGGGCAGTACCTCTAAACCAAATCCTTCTACAGATTATATAAGACCAGAACATCAGTTGTCAGTCATTTAATGAAAAATAAATCAGAAAGGCTTTCAGGTTTATTTATGACTACATGCTGTTCTCCATCCCTGCAAAAGTAGCATCTGACCTGGCATGAAATCACTACTTTATAAACTCTCACTATATCAATGCAAAATATTTCCACCAAATTAAAGTTCCAAGTGGAAGCCATATGCTGTAAGCAGCAGGTTAAAAGCTGGCCTTGCTGTCAGCCCTGACACTGCATTGCCTCAGAGCAGAACACTGTACAGGAGTGCTTTTTCTGAGTTTCCAAATGAAACTGCAAGCGGACCAGGAAGAATCCAGTTGCTGACTCATTAAGTTGGTCAAGCCTTTGGATCTGACAGACTATGAATCTGTCAAAATTTGTTTAGTGGGATTTTTTTCTGAGAGGACTGCACCATGAGGGATAGGCAACTTTGAGAAGGAAATTGGGCCACATGAATTCCCTGTGCAAAGGCAAGAAACACTCAGAGAGTGCCTGAAGTTGACTGACACATGCCAGGCATGTGGAAGTTGAAAATTGGCACTTTCCATTGCTGGGAAAGAGGATGTAGCCACAGCTCGCTGTCATTTGTATTTGCTTCCTTGCTTATTTCTTTCTGTATCTGTACTTTGAAAGTCCTATTTCCACCAATGTAGATGGTTGGGGTTTTTTAAATCTGTTTTGTTCTGCTGTATGTTAAAATCTGCTGCATTTTAAAATAGATCCTCTGTGAAATGTTTTCTGGAACTTCCTCTAGAAACTGTAACAATTCCCTGACAAGTAGCACAGCAGCCGAGGTGATAATATTAAATATAACATTAAGCACTCTTGAAA
The DNA here is from genome assembly GCA_013398115.1 of Falcunculus frontatus. NCBI lineage: Eukaryota > Metazoa > Chordata > Aves > Passeriformes > Falcunculus > Falcunculus frontatus. The sequence continues at coordinate 133,074 of VZRV01001881.1, read as the reverse complement.
ATTGCATTAATAGTGATTTTTGACCCCTTTAAAGCATTTGATATGGGGATGTGCTAATCCCTTGGGATGTTTAAGGCTGTCAGTAGGAAGTGTTGAATGGTCACTAATACCCATCACAAAGTAATGCCACTGACTTTTAAAAAGCATCTGTAAGTTCAGTGAGGACTCTGCTACAGTATGACATTAACAACACATGGCCCTGGATATAACTAGGACACACTTCTGATGGTGCTCTGGATGAAAGAATGGGAGTTAAGCACACAGGATCTCTTTCTAGCAGCTTTCCAAGGTACCAGACTATTTTCACTAGTGATGGAAAATTTCTGCACCTGCTTCTCTCTACAGCTACAAATTACATGCCTAAATAAGGCAGATTTGAGCCCATCCCATTTTTGCTTGCATCAAAAGGCAGGCATTCAGAGGCTTCCCTCAGGTGCCCTCAGTGATGCATAGTGCCTGGAAATCAGGAGGAGCGGCTGCACTGCCAGGCACAGTTGCAGAGGCTCTGCCATCAGGGACACAGAGATTTTGTGGTGTGCTGTGCATGGCTGGAATGTGGCCATGGATGGACATACAGTATTTAAAAAGGACAGGTGGAGAAGAGTTGGAGGTGTCCTGCTTTACATTAAAGAGCTCCTTGACAAATGCAGTGCCCCAGTATCAAACTGGAGACAAGACCTGCTGAGAGTTGCTGAGTCAAGATCACAGCAAGGAGCAGCTGGAGGATGTTGTGGTAGATGAGTACAACAGACTGCATGTTATGAGGACGCAGGGGCTGAAGCCTCCGATTTGGACCCCTTGTCCTCACTGGGGATTTCAGCCACCTGGTTGTCTGCTCGAAGGGCAGCATAGCACTGGGCAGGCAATCTAGGACCTTCTTAGAGTGCAATGTTAACATTTTCCTAACACAAACACAAGAGCAGGGCAGTCATGACTGATTCCTTCAGGCTGGCTTGGCTTTGTGCTGAGGATCAAGGAAGAAGTAGGGGTGAGAGGGGTCACAGAGCACTGCTCAGGCTGTGGGTGGGTTGTCACAGGCTGCAGCAGCCATGAGGTGACAGATGTAGCAGAGCTAGGAAGGTGAGCCACGGAGCTGAGATTCTGGGTGAGCAGATTGACTTATTCAGGAAATAGCCTGTGGGAAGCAGCTGTGAAGGGGGAAGGTCCCCAGAAGAGCTAATTGGTTTTTAAAGAGAACTTACTGAGACATCATCATGAACTATACCACTGTGCAGGAGCTTCAGCTAACAGCCCATGGGCTAGGCAAGAACCGTCGAGGTGAACTACAATACAGACGGGGAATATGCAGGAGGCAGAAACAAAAAGCAGTGCTTAGGCACTGAGGAGTAAAATCAGGGAAGCTACAGCCCAGCTGGAACTAAAATTAGTGAGGGACATAAAGGGTAGTAAGGTTAAAAGAGATAGCCACAGATATAACACAGGTCCACAGGTGGATGGGAGAGACAACACAGTGAAGGTTGAAGTAATCAGCAGCTTTTTTCACACTAGTTGGCACACATGAATTGTGCTGTCTGGCCTTTGCACATATTAGCAGAAGGCAGAAGGGAAGCAGAAGGGCAGTGGGGAAGCAGCAGTTAGGGAGCACTGAGGCATCTCATGTGCATTCAAACCCATGGAGTCAGGTGGTGGTCACTCAAGAGCATCAATATTGCTGGCCAGTGTCATGGCAAGGTCCCCGTCTATCATATACAGAAAATCATGGCAAGCAGGAGAGGACCCTGCTGACTGCAAGCAGGTTAATGTTACATTTATTTTTAAAGGCAAGACAGGATATAGGGAACTGTAGGTCAGCCTGAGTAATTCCCAAACAGGTCATTCCTTGTAACTCCTGGGACATTTACCTGAGGGAGTGCAGGGGTGCCCTGGGTAACAAGGGCACCCCTGCTTTGCCCTCTGTGCCAATGGTGTTTGTTCATCACCAAGAGCACACATGGCATAACTAGTGCTGGGACCACACTGGAGAACTGTGTGAGACAGAAAGCCACAACCGGTGTGGCCACGTTCATGCTGCCTGCTGGGAATGGTCTCAGGAGCAACCCATCACCAGCCACTCCCAGGCTTTGTCTCAGGTCCTGTTGGTTGCTCCAAAACAGAGGTTGAAGTGATTTAAAATTTTGCACTTACACCTTTTATTGATCAGCACTCAACTTCTCTCACTAGTGTTACTTTATTTAGCAGAACAGAAGAGCCTCTCTGCTGACCATGTAGGCAGCTATAGCTCCTACCTCAACACTTCTGCTTACATGCTTAAAGCAGATGGTGTGAATACCCACCTCGAGGTAGGCAACTGGGCATGCTGCCTGTACTAAAGCATTTACTGCAGAAAACAATGTCCCTGAGAGGTGCAGTTCCACGTGTAATACAGACATAAATGTGAGGTCTTACAGAAAGCAACATATGGTATTGTCAATAGATACTAAAGCAATATGCACTTTATGTATAATGTGTTAATATGAAATATATGAGGTACAAAAGGATGGTGCAATATTCAGTCTCCTCTACAACATTAACAATGCAGTTCAGGATACGTGGAGCTTCTAGCTCTGACAGTAATACATGTAGGTGACACTAAGTGAACACCTAACACCGAAATGGCAGGTACCTACTGTTAATCAATAGTAGAGATATCCTCAATATGTTCTAGGGGAGCACAGCCAAACACCCCACAGGGATGTTTGTGTACACTTTTGGGGAGGTAACAGGATACATTAAGGACTGCGTCTTAAGTTGTGCAGTGACACTGGTATTCTTCACAAGACTTTGAGAATGTAAACACATTAAGAAAGTGTGTAAAGTTTGGCTACCCTGAAATGTGTGTGGTCACTCTCAACACCGAAGACTATTAAACTTACATTTCTGTTGCAAATCTGCAGCTGTATGCTAATCTTTGTGATAACTTTGATTCCAGATGGAAACACCTAATAAGTTGGAAGTTAAGTGGTCTATATTTTTCTAATGGTAAATGGGTGGACCTTCTCTAAGTGAACAAGAACTATTCGAGGAGCATAGCTTGGTGAATATATTTACCACTTTTATCAAAGATACAGTTCTGTGAATAATGGGGTGGTTATTTCTTAGGACCAATGGCAAGTGAAGAAGAGTCATCATTGTATTGCCATTTGTCTTACACTCATCTCTCCAAAACTGGCAATGAGAGAAGTTTGCTTTGATAGTGCTATTGTAGATAACATAATATAAGAGTGAGAGAGGAAAAAAATAAAAATAAACAGAAGATGTTAAAAATGGCAGAGGAAGAAAAAAAAAGTCTTGCAGTACAGTAGGAAGAAGTCAGAATCAAAAAAAAACCAAATAGGCCTATGGGCTTTTGGAAACTTTAAAGTAGTGAAGATGGAAAAAAGAGAGAGACGGGGGTGGAAATCTAAGTTTTAGACACTGATTCCAGCTGAGTTGGGTTAGGTCAAGAGAATCAATCAACAAGCAGCAGCTCCTGAGGCAAAAAACTCTGAACATCAATGGTATTTGAAGAAAAAGAAGAGAAGTAAATAAGCAATTGTTTGTGACACAATCCCTCCATCTACTCCCTCTTGCTGTTCGGATTGACATTGCTTTGAAATCCCAACAGCATGTGTTTGTAATCTGATGGTGAAGCTGTGTATCAAAGAGCTTCCAGACTGTTATTTGTTCAGAAAAACTTCTACTGAAGCTCAGGAAAGACCTTTTCTAGGTTTCTTTGCAGGGACACATAGTCCAGATGGGTGTTTTTCAGATCTGCCTCCAAGTGTCAACCCCACATCCAGGCCTACAGGGGATTTTCCAGTAGGACCTGTCCCAAGCCTTAATGTGAGTTGGGCCCTTTGCGAGGAAAAATACAGCTATTTTTTGCTATCTAGAGTTATACCCCAGCCTTGTTTTTCTATGAGGCAGGGACAAGGGAATGGAACCTTCTACTTGGAATCCTCTTTCTCTAAACGTCACCAGCCTTCACAAACTCAGATAATAGCTTGCCTCAGAAACAGCATTTATTAGTGCCCTGCCAGCTTGAGAGTTCAACCCATGCCTGAAGGCTGCAATTGCTGGAGGATACAGGCTGGAGGATACAGGCTGGCCCAGCAACCACGTGCCTTCTTCTTGGAGCCGATGGAGAGCACATGGGAGCAGATCAACTATCCCAGTGGCCGTTTGTAGGTAAAGACTTACATGCTCTTGCACCATCCCTTAATGTGGGTGCAAGGTTCAGAGCACATTGCAGAGGGGCAGCCCACCTGGCCTGTTCACATGATGCAAATCCCTCCATCCTGGGCCTCCTATCTGCCCTTTCCAGCCCTCCTTTGCCGCTGGGAGAGGGTAGGGTACCACCAATCCAGGCTTGGATTTCTGCAACAATTGTCATCGGACACAGAGATGAAGCGAGGATGGGCTTGTTTCTCATGAAGACAGCTGTGAACTGGGCTCTGACTCCTCTACAGGGATCAGCCTCCTCATGAGAAATGGCTTCCCTCAGCTGCAGCTTCCTTCCAGACAGATGCACCTTGATCCCCACAGACCAGGCTCCCTGCTGCTCTCCACACAGAAATGACCTCTCCAACAATGCTGTTCCTCCTGTTCCTCCAAGCAGCACATTTTGCACAAACGGGTGTGCTGACAAATTCTGTTTGAACTGGAAATATTACTTCAGCATCACAATGATCTTTCTATTTTCCCTAATAAGCTCGCTGTGTATATTATGTTGTGTTTTGGGGCCAGCAGGGCCTCAAAACACTGTTAAGTTTTTGAGCAAACAGCAATATTAAAAAACAGATCCTGCTCTGAAAATTTATCATTTAAACAAAAACAGAGATAGGGAAAATGGAGTTTGCAGTTATGTTAGCTAAACTGTCCTCCTTGTTCCCCGCCAGGGAAATAGAAGGGAAAGTAGATAGGCTGTGAGATGGATTATTTTTTACAGGCATGCTGATTCCTCAAATTCATTCATGAAAAATGATCAGGGAAGAGAAGCACAGCGTTGGAGCACTGCAAATTACACTGGAACTTTCTGTAGTACTAATGCATCAGTGCCTGTCATTTGAAATTTCTGTATCAGTTACTTGGGAGTTACATGAATGGACAAAAAGGTCATGTTTAGTCATCAAATTCTCATAACTGATTTGGATGATAGGATCATCAACAGACGTCAAAAAAAGATAGGAGATGAGAGGATCCCCATGGATGTGGGAAATCTTCAAGAAAAATAATTGCTAATGAAAGAAAATAAACCTTTTAAAGTAGACCACTGATTTGTTGTATGGGGGAGGACTTCAAATGAGCGATGTTCTTTCCTCACAGGTATTATGTTGTCTGAAGCCATCAAAGCTGCCACTGTCAGCCTCTTCCTGACCGTGGTCCTCAGAACACCACTCATTAGACTCAAAGATGTTTGGGACTGGTACCCTGGGATGGCACCTGACACTATGCCCTATTACATTGGGTGTTCAGCTGGAACTCTTCTGGGGGATGATTCTAGGTGCTGAGATGCCTGTGTGGGTACACCGCCATCTAGGAATCTCTGTTCCCCCTCCCCTTCTGATGCAACATTAAGAACCAATATCCTGTTCTAGCTTTATTTTCTAATTGGTCACCTTGGTGTGTTGGACCATTGATTTAAGGTCTCTTCATTGATGAAAGGGATGAACTCTCCATTCTAGAGAGACTTTGACCCACCCCTTGAGAAAACAAATGAATTTACAAAAAGCACCAAAAGCAGACCTGTTGCTCAGGAGCAATACAAATGCCTACTTGAGGCCACATTTCCTGGACTAGGGCATACTCACACCAGGTTCATCTTCTGAGCAGCTGAGAATCTCTCACCAGTCTCTGTTAAAATCTTTTTTCTCAACCATTTTTCCCTCCTGAAAGATTTTGCCTCTTTTTGAAAATCTCAAAACAGATAGCTGATTGGCCTGAAGTTGTGTCAGGGGAGGTTTAGGTTGCATATCAGGAAAAGGTTCTTCACCCAGAGTGCAGTCAGGCACTGGAACAGGCTCCCCAGGGCAGTGGTCACAGCACCAGCTTGACAGAGTTCGAGAAATGTTTGGACATCACTCTCAGGTACATGGTGTGACTCTTGGGGTATCCTGTGCAGGGCCAGGAATTGGACTCGAAGATCCTTGAGGGTCTCTTCCAACTCATGAAGTTGATTTTGTGATTTTCTATCCAGCAATGATCATCTCTCCTGAGTTCAAAGAAAAGAGCTAGCTGGTCTTCTCCATCCTAAGATTTTAATAATTAGGTATGTGCTTACTGACACAGTCAAATCAACATACTTCTTCTATCATTTTCTCTTTGGAAAAATTTACTGATATTTTCAAGAAAAATCCAGACTGAGACAAATGACAAACTGAAGTCTAATAGTTATAGCCATGTTTTATTTCCAATGGGCAGCACTGAACAGCTTTAACTGTGGCTGGCATCTGAAGAAGTGAGAGTATGTCTGCACCACATACTGCAGCTTCGAGCACATATATCTGAAATAGAGCAGGGCACACCCTGCCACCTGAGCACAGAGCCCTGCTCAGGCTAATTTTTCCTTCAGACAGAGACTTTGTCAATATAGTGCTGAACACCACATTAATGAAGGCAGGTTGAATAGGTAGCCCAGGTACCACTGAATCCCTAAATATTAGTAGCATGTCTACACTGGGTCATGTCTTATGTCCTTCCATTTATGGCACTTCATATAAGCCACTCAACACAGCCCAACTTCAGATAAGAAACACGAGATATCTTCTATTAATAAGCCTTGCCTGCAAATAGTAACAGTTGGTCCTCAAATTTCCCTGTGCCAGGAGAGTGATTTATTAATTCCTTTTTATTCAGTCATGAGGAATGTTGTGTCCCCAAACTGTCTCTCTTTGATGAACCAGAGTAAAACAGTTGCACAGTGGATTACATCTGTTGTAAGCAGCGGTGTTACAACAGTGAACTGCCACACCAGATGTGTTCTGCAACAGGAATTCATCTTGGGGACTGATCCTTTAAAAAATTCAACCAAGAAGTCACAATTGCTTCAAGGGATTCTACTTATATGTATAAATATTTAAAGTTCAGATTTGCTCATACCTGCTATCCTGCAGGAAAAAAGCCCTGGGCTTTTCAACCAGGCTTGTAAATGTTCAGAAATACACCTGGATGCAATAATGGGCCAAAGAAGATACTGCATTAAAGGAAAGTATTAAGTTATTTCATAAGATAGGCATTCACCAAAGAAAACTAGAAATGGAGGCTTTACACTTATGCTGGGAGAAAAGTTATAGCAACAGATCCTTGGGGAAGGGGAGACTGGACTGGAGGGAGACAGCAAGGCAAGCGCAGTCAGGAACATCATTGCTAAGGGTGCTGTCCCCTAGTACTTGAGCAGAATGAGTAAAGCAGCTTCAGTGGCAGTAACCACAGTCAGCCAAGGGTCCAGAGTGCCAATCCACTAGTTTAAGTAGGACAATCAAGTTAGCAAACCAGAGTCAGGATCAGTTCCAGTGAGGCAGTAACCAAGACAGCCAAGAGTTGCTGATGGCTAGACAAGTTCATGATAATGATGCTGATCTGAGGTCACACCAGGAGGTCAAGTGCAAAGTGACAGGGGACATGGACATGGCTGTGACACAGCTCAGGCACAAACAAGGGCAGGGGCCTGTGCTGAAATGCAGCTCCAGACTGCAGAAGCTTCTGCTCACAGCTTTCTCACACAACTCACCTAAACACAATTAATGTGAACCAAGGTTACACAGAGGCACCATGTCAGCATCAAAATTCAGCACAGGCAGACAACCCACCAGTGGTGAGGGTGCTCAAGGCCTGAATACAAAAAATACAAGATGAAATAAAGAGTAACTGGTGTGGTTTATGCCCCACTTGGCATATATTCTCAAATATAACTGAAAAAAGAACTACTCAAACATCCTTCAGATGGGACTCAAAGTGCCATGACTGAGAGAGGAGGAAGCGACAAGTGGAGATAGTTTTTGTAACTCAAGTGCACGTTCCTTTAGTTGCAGCAGGACTTTTGGCTTTCTCTAACAGAAGTCAGCTGATAAAGGTACCAAATAGATTCTCTAGGGTGACCTGAATGCATTCTTGCTGTTACGATTCGGCGTCTGAACCTATCTGTTGCACTAAAATCTATTGCTGAAGTTCACATGACAAGTTGTTTTAAACTTACCACTAGTTTTGATAATAAACAAGACTATGTTGCAATGAAATTTGATCTCTTTTGGGACTGGCGTTACCTGAACAAAATGATACAGGCCGGATATAAACTTAACTATCCTCCAGCATCCTAGGCTAGTAAAACAAATACAAAAGCGTGCCAGCATTTTTATTAGCTAAGTTCTAGAAACTGTTTTATAAGTGGTTTTGAATGTGTAAACTGCTATAGATCTTGTGTGTTGAATCCATTTTATTCAAGGCTTGAAAAACAGCAACGCCAATTTGAAGAAAAGTGGTTAGGAAGTTTTGACTGTGTAGAGGTAGCATTCTTTCTGACTAATAACGTTGACACTAAAGTATTACTAATCCTCAACAACATTTTCCTTCTTGATTCAATATAAGAATGTGGCATTATAGCTGCTATTTTGATACCAGCATCTGCTGTATGGAGATTCTGACTTTAAAAAGAAAACTAACCTAATGTATGCCAGATACTGGGATGAATGGAAAAACATTAAAAGCTGATTTAAAATTGCAATACATGAAGAAAAAGTGTCAGGTGATGTGATTAGCTAAAAAAAAATGCCATGAAATTCTGGCATTTTATTCACGCATAATGAATTCATAATGCAAACCCCATGATCTTCAAGTCAAGTTATGGAAGCCGTGTGCAGATGTGGTGGGTAAACTGAGTATTTTTGGTTATAGAACACACAGACAAATGCCAGAGGAGGAAATTCTGCTGGTTTAGGCTTCCTTGCACTGAGCAGTTAAAGGAATTTTAAAATGGATAGAATACAGTAATTTTTTAGAAAGCTGCCTAATCTCATTTTAAGTCCCTAGACAGTGCATGCATGTCAGAAAATTTACCTCACATATGGAAATCTTCATCTAGTAGATTGCAGCTTCCAGCTGGAAACTTCACCTGCAAGCTATTATGCTTTTGTCTAAAACACTGAGATGTTTGTCATTTCTCATTCTCACGTGTAAGCATTTATACAACATTATCCATCACCTTCAAAGCTGAAGAAATCACACTTCTTACATTTCATATTGAAAGATTTATTTTAAAGTTTCTTATTTTTTTCTGGCTTTAATTATTTCTGGCAATTGCACAATTTTCAGTCTGTACACATGGATGGATTTCTTACATATAAATGTTTTTCCACTACTTACATTTCTCTCTGAAGATGATCCTGAAAACATGTTGGGAGTCAGTATAGCCAAGAAACTGTGCATAGGTATGTAGCTTTAGCAGCATTTTAAGATAATATTTAGCTGTGAAGTAAAGTAGTGAAAAAACGAGGACCAAGCAGCTCTAAATAGATATTCTTGAGCACCTATCCAGCAGTTTAAATGTCCTATGGAAAAACAGAGCATGCTTATGACATTGAATATCTCCCTGTCATGCCGCGTAAGAGGTACCTGACTGTAAACCTTTCTCCTGTGTGCTCCACTTCACCATTTAAAAGAGTTGTTTTGAATGAAAGGCTAAAAAAAAGGATTCAGCACTAAGATTTGAAGCCTTGAACCTCTACCTTCACAACTGACAGCCTTGAAAACCTGCTCTGCTGGCTGGTTGTTAACACAGGGACTCAGTATGAAGCCCTAGCAACTCCCAGGGGCTGGCAGCAAGACTCAAGATAGTGCCCAAGGGCAGTCAGACAACAGACTTAGGGCCTACATGTAATTCTGGCTTGGCTTTGGGAGTAAGAAGGAAGTGCTACACCTGTAATCTGTACCCTTTTCCTTAAAGAAGACCCCTGCCACAGTGTTATCATTTTCCTTCACCTCGTTCAGTACAGCTGTTGTGGCTGGCAGGCTGAGAACCAGGGATGCTGAGCTCTTGTGTGAATTGCAGCATTCCTATGCAGTTGCTAAAATTATCATAGGACTGAAAGGAAGAGAATGGAAATAGCAATTAACAGCTTACGGTTCCCCAAATGCTGATCAGAGTTCTGTGCACTGCAGAAGAACACTCCTGAAGCCCAGTGCATTTCCCTTGCTGGACATCAAAACCCTGTTACAAACTGAAGAATTATGAGGGTTTCTGGAAGAAAAGGCAACAACATCCCTTAGAACTTAAATCTGTTACTGGTAATGATCTTCCCATCTTCACTCCTCTTCCTCCACCTTTCTTAATAAATGCTTTAAAGCATTCAGTGTTTGAACATACAAAGCATTACATTTATACTGAAGTCACTAGGATTATCTTTTTTACGGCCAGAACTGCAGCAAAGGCTCTGTGGAAGCAAGATTTCAGACACCAGAGAACACTACCCACAGGATACAAACAAAAGCACCTTCATGGTGCATAAACTCTCCTCCTAACCTCCTAAAGGAGACTTCGCGGTGTGTTCATAAAGGAGAGATCTGGCTCTTGCAGACAAGCTGAGGGATCTATTTCAAATCATAGGACTTCTGTAAGACGACCTGCTGTTTCAATCTCTTTTATAGCAGGTAATTTCTAACTCACTACTTTGAAGTATGGTTTATCAAATGACTCAAACAAGGTGATTTCACAGAGGAAAACCCTCTGTCTGGTTTGCATTCTCTCCAGCTATTCAGAGCTAGCACTTTGCTGAACTTACAGTTTACATGCTTTGTAACCTTGCTCAGCTTCTTTCAGGCAGCTATTAGTGACAATTAGTCCTTGTCAGCCTCAGGCATAAACCCAACACCTGCCATGCATCCAGATGCTTCCTTGCGCCTTCATAGGCATTTCTACCTTTCGCATGGGGCTGACAGACACCAATACTGTTCACATCACGTAGCTACAAAAATACCTCAGGAAATAAAATAGACTCTCAAGTAGTATGTTTGCAAGTAACAAAGAAAAAAAGAAGTATAATAGAAAAGCCATGTTTCTTCTCCCATTTTTGAATTAATATTTTTCTTCAAGGCAGAAAAGCATTGATAGGAAAACTTCGTGAACATTGCTTACTCTTTAGTATGCCTGCCAAGATATGGATTGTCTATTCCACCCCAAAATCATACACTGCCTTCCAAGTGCCTCATCTTCTGAACATTGGGAGCACAGAGAAATAGAGGCAATAAGGTGCAAGTGCCTTATGTCCCAGCCTCCTGGAAAGCTAGAAAGACTGCTGGTGAGAGGAAGGGATGGCCTGAAGGTCTTATAGGAGCCAGCGGCTGATCTCCTATGGGCAAATGTCCTGTGGAGGCATTGCTGGTGATACATGGAATACATCATCCTTGCATCTTTATCCCAGGGCTTCAGGGCCTGGGTCTCCCACTGGATTCTCCTATATACTTCTCCTTTGCAGTACACCTTCCAAGACCCAATGCTGCCTGGTCTTTAGTCATTTGCTGTATTAATAGGATCATTTCTGTGGAAGGGACCCTATGAAAGCAAAGGCTGGTTTGATGTGGGGTTGGAAATGTCTGTGCAAAGAAGTGTATATTCTAGCTTTGCAGTAATATAGCTCTAGGAATAAGATGTTTTTCAGAATAAAATATCCATAGTTATTTGTGGATAAACGTTAATGAAAATCTTGCAGCAGTGACTGAGTATCTTTGGGTTTCAGTTTCTGGTCACGTAAACTATTTCAGCCTTGCTAGTTGCTTCTCAAAATCTGGCAATTTCAAAAGCAGTTGATACTAAAGTGAATTTCTAATGTAGAAAACAGCCCATGATGCAAAGGAATTAAACATTTAATGAAGGAAAAATGTGGAAATCAAAATAAATGGTGGGATTTGATGTACAGTCAAATATTCATTGCCAGAAATAAGAAATTCTCTCCCTACCCAGCAGTGTGAACAACCACCAGGCAAGAGCCACCGCAAGCAGGATTCTGGGGAGTCTTTCCTTGCACCCCTGTGACTGTGCCAACATAATCCATGGGGAACCATTATGGTCATCAACCCCCTCTTGGGAAAGGGTGGTCAGCCTCTGGTTGGCAGGGGTTAATGCTATTTGCGACTTTCCAAAAGGAGCATGAATTCATATGCTGGAGTCAGGGCATTCCAGGTCTTTCACTTCTGGGGAGTGCCATAAAGACATGTCCTCAAGATCAGGAAGATGCCAAAGGAAAATGGCTGGGACAGGGATTTGCATATTGCAGCACTGAACAGCTGATGATGCAGCTTGTCTTCTGAACCCGGAAGGGCACTAAAGCAAGACATAGGGCACCGTTCTGTCTCCGTGCAAAACCTTGCTGAGCTCTCATCTCAAGCAGAATTTACAGCCCCACTCTCCACACATCAGGAAGGAAATGGCAGAGAGAGGGAAGAAGCACAGAAGGGCAACTAGGATGACAAAAAGGAGAGATCAGATGCTTTGCAAGGAGAACTAAAAATGCTGAGAGGGCATACAAGCAAAGCTTACAAAATCATGAAGCAGAGGAAAAGTTACATGCATAAATTTTCCACCAAATCGTTCAACTATCAGAACTATAGATCACTCACTGAAAATAGAAGGGGATCAATTTAAAATGTATAAACTGCTTTTTTTTTCCCATGGGTTGCAGTAAACTTGTGGAATCTGTTGCCGTAGGAAGCTCTAGAGGCAAAAAGTTCAAGCAGGTATTGTACCAGTTCCTGGTCCATAAACAGATGCTGAAGGAACAGACCCGGACTTTCCCCTCCAGCATCCCTCACACAATGAACATGGGTAGTAGAGGCGTGTAAGTAGAATGGACGGTAAAAAGCAGCTAGATTTTTGTGATCTCCTTAAACAGCATTTTCAATTTTCACCATCAGAAATTGGTCTGACACCCCAGGGCATCTCTTGAACTCTGGGAAACTCAATGAAATTTGCAACAGGCTTCAACTGATTCTTACACGGCATCCAATAACAGCACTTTTTTTACAAAACATTAATTTTTGGGTTTTTTAGTACCCAAGAAAATACTGTATTAGGGCAGAGAGCAAGTCCTCAAAAAGTTGTTTGTGGCTTTCTTAAGCTCAACAGTTTTTGAAGTTATTACACCAAGAAAGTTCATCTGTATAACAAGAAAAACACTCGACATTCAGGGTTCCCTACTCTGCTCAAGACAAATCAACGGTAAAAGGTATGTTAATCCCATTGTGAACTATATAGTAGCAACATCACCCTAAATATACTATCTGGTATTGCCCTCTCCTCATCTCAGTTTGCTGCATCAGTTTCTCTTTCACCTCTTCTGTTTAAGAAAGTGGCTTCATGATCTCTCAACCAAGTCTGCTCCTTTGGAGCTGTAAGTAAAATCTTAAACACAAAGTGAACCTTGTGTTCTCAGTCCTTTGCCACGCAATTGTTCTTCTGTGAGTTCTTTAATCATCCAGCACGGTTTGGTTTGATTTTTTGTTGTTTTAAAATTATTTCTCTTACTCTGGTTTTTAGTAGTTGTTTCTCCTTTTCCAGCCTTGGTAGACACAGGTCCCGGGCTTGTCTGTACCACTACAGAAACGCCTTCACTTTTTCCTTTCCATCCGATCCTGCCACGATGCTTTTTCGTAGCCCTCTCCCAGCTACATGTCTCCCTGGATGAACCACAGGCTATGGCCAGAAATTTCTATTAGTATTCCAGGTCTGGTGCTCATTTGCCTCAGCAGTGATTAGCTTAGCCTAATGCAACCATATTTGCAAGTTTATAAGCTCACACTCTGATGCCTCTCCTTCGTGCCCAGAGACTTGCCTTGCTTTTTGACTGAATGTAGAGTAAGCAAAATATGTTCATAAACAACGTAGTATATTATAAATATATTTTATATTGAACTGAATTTATATTTTACTCACTTACTGTGATGTTTATCAAACACTAAATTTTATAAATATCATAAAATACACATGACATAAAAGGTAATAAAAAGAGAGACAAAGGAAAATTAATCTCGCAAATAAAATTTAAAGACACAAAATGCAGATCCTTAATTCAATCTTATTATTTATTTCAAACTGCCCAGGAGGTCCACCCAACTTGAAACTGTGGAGATTAAATATGGTATTTACTAAAGAAGAATGGTTTTATTTCCTTTAAGCTGTGTGTCAGAAGGAAAATTTAATTCTACTGTTGACTTGCCTCATTAGAATATTATTAAAATTTCATAGTAGATGGACCCAATCCTAAGAGAGCAATGCTTGGTGTTATGAGCAGCCCGGTTCTCAATATTTGGAGCCCCATGTGCTTTCCATACTATGAAACCAACCCAGTAAGTGATACAACTTCGGCAAGGATTTTTGGTGACAGCATTCTCTTAATGCAATCATTTTATATTTACACAGTGCAATACTACTTGTTAGATATTAGGAACTGGCTATGAGAAAGCCTTCATTTTAGGCTTCATTTTAGTCACATGACATTTAAGAATAACAGACATGAACTAGTAACTTAAAGCAAGAGAAATTGCCATGCAGGAGAGCAAACACTTTCTAAAAAGCTAGCTGCCTAGTGACAGGCTGATCAGCTTTTCAGAAGTTTAAGTTAAAATGACAAGCTTAAGAAACCCAAAAACCAGAATCTCTCATTACCTACTTTAATGCACAGTCATAATCTGAGCTAGTTTAAGTGCTCAGGAATTATACTTCCATCTCATTCCAGATCAATAAATGGAAAAAAAAATTCATTTTCTAATCAGGACTGCAAGATGATTCAAAATCAGGTTTCACACTTCTGGTATACCAAGTGATGTGGGTAACATTTAGCCTAAGATAGCTCTTAGATTTTCACTTGCTGTTGTTTAATAGGTTTTCTTCTGCCACTGACAGATATTTTAGATTAATTTTAAGCCTTTGAAGTATGCTATTAAGAAATAAGTCTGACAGCAGCAGTAGCAAAGAAAAGATATGACAAAGTTATTGTACACGTTAATGGAAATAGGTCTAAGGTCACACCTTATTTTTGTGCTCTTGTGCCTCTCAATGCAATGGTTTAGGAACACTGAAAGTAGCAAACCTGAAAGGAAAGAAAAGAATAGGGAATATGAAATGCAGGTCATGGTAGGACAATTCATCTGGGTTTTTTTCTCAACTTCATAAATACTCCAGCCATTTTTCTGCCCGCTCTCCATCTATTACAGAACAGATGTAATTCAACAAGAGAAAAAGGGCTGTACACTGCCTGTTAAGATGGAAGAAAAGACACGAGAGCCGTGCTTGCATGGCTGTAAATCACAGGGCTTTGATAGGAACTGTACAAGTCCTATCAAAACCTATGCTAGAAACCGTCTGTGTAGGAAAGGAAATAGGAGGAAGAAGGAATGAAAAAACTAGAACCTAAATTTCAGTGGTCTCAATTACATTTTTGTTTTAATATTTCCTCTTGTATATCCAGTCAAGCGTATTTTGTAATACAAGAACAGAATTCTAAAAATGGGTAATTTTCTGTCTACAGTAAGTGGGTGACAATATGAATATTGAATATATAATTGGATTGTTCAAGGTAACCTGTACATCAGCAAAAGTAATTTTGTGTAATTAATATGAGGAATAACAACAGCTGCACTCCATGTTCTAGCAATACAATTCATTTAGCAGATCTACAATCTGTTGATAACACCTGAACCTAACAGCAATAACCAAAAATCAATGTGACTATTAATGATTTGAATCTGACCTGGCAAGAATAATACTTACATAGCATGCAAGTGACTATTTGTTAAATCATGCAATCAAAATATTACCTGACAGAAATAGAGTATTTCAGAATATATTGTGTTAACGCATGGTAAACATCTTGCTGTTCTCTGTCCAACAAGTCCCATGCAAAAGTACAAGCTTCAAAATCTGAGGTCTTGTATCGTATGCAGCTGAAGCTCCATTAGTTTATGTACTTTGAATACCCCTGAACTAGACCTTAACTTAAGCCAAACACCTCAAATGGAAAAGTCTAGCTTTCCTTTTAGTACTTAATCCATCATTCTCTCCATGAAAAGCTTAACATGTTCACAAGTACTGGAGTCTTTCACAATAAAAGGTTGATCCTTCACTTTATTTCCATTCACTTAATCAAAAGTCATACCTGAGAACAGATTCACCAGAAACATTTCAAGTGGCAATAGGAGCCAGAAAAAGTCCTGAACAAATGCAAATAAGGATGAGTGTAATGAAGCAGATACCCAAATTTAGGAATTTTGTCATTGGATTTGCTTGGAAATGGTTGCTTTTATAATGTCAGCAGTCAACCACAATTCAAACGGAAAGACTATAAAAATATTTAGAGTGGTGACAGCTTCAGATTCAACAGATACAGGAATTCAATGTCTGTTTGAGATATATGGTTCCAATTTCAGCTGTGATTATTGATGCAGATAAAACCATTGCAAGTCAAATGACATCTTAAAAAAAATATGTCCAAGTAGGTTCCAAAATATCTCAGTTCATTCACCCAAACTGAACAATATCCTCTATGCAAATAGTGCAATTAGTAATGATGATGCTTTCATCAGCTCATTGCTAAGGCAGCATACTTCTGTGCTCTACATCACATTACGGTTTGCCTTTTAACCCTACATTAAAAAGAATCTTAAGTTTTCTTCACTGTCCTGGTGAAACCACATTAACAAACAAAACCTTGCTTTTCAGGCAGTCAGCTCTTCTATCTGTGATAAATACGTTGTTTCATTACAGATTATTTTGGCAAGTAAAGGAATCCTCCTTTGACATACACGGCCCTAAACACTAACATCAGAAAGAAACGTCTCAGAGACAAAGGCTCTTAATGTGCCATCCCTGCAGTACCCTGAAAAGTAGATGCTGCTTCTTGCTGAGTTTCCAGGATTGGGTAATTCTGCTCAGTTTTGGGATCCTTTCAAAGGCTAGGAGGGACTCAGTGCCTCACAAAGCTAGAAAAAGAGGTATCATTCAAAGGTGAAGGCTTAAATTCCCATTCTTTATCTCCCCACATAAGCAATGTTTTATCATAGCAACTTAGCAAGCCTACCTTCTAGGTAGGCACAATGCTTCTTCAGCAGCAAGGAAGATCACAGGCTCTGAAAACAGGTTGCCTGCTTTAGTGCCACAGGCACAGTCCTTGCACTGCACAAACTGTCCAAGTGGTCTGTGAGACCAGGTTAATACTGAGCTGAAATATGGTGGAAGTCAGTCTTCATCCCGTGCATACTTGCAGCGCTGTGTGCTGCACCACTTGACAGCTGATACTGCACTCATTAGTGTGATCTGCTATTGTCTTAATGAGTCCACTGGCTTGTCAAGAGCCCTAGATCCTCTGTTACCTCAAGCATAAAATAATTGTATGCTTTTTAAAACTGCTCTCTCAAGAGCACAGGAAAGTAGAAAAGCACAGTTCAAGATGATTAATTCACTGTGAAAATGTTGGAGCAGGACATTTAATTACCTAGACATTCTCAATTCATACCTACAAGGAGATAAAACCATAGTCAACACTTCCAGGAAGCAAAACATTTTGCAGGTTTTTGAGGGTTTTTATCTCCTTCTAGTGGATTTCAACTGCCAAAATATCCCAGTTTCCCAAAGCTGGATAGTTCTGTCACACTGTCAGCCAAAGTACCCCATGCAATGCCAGGTTTTTTGATCAAGCTCAAGAATAGTTCAGCTGACACATATCAAGACTTTCACCAGCTGTAAGCCCACAATGTTACTTCACTAAAACATGATTTTGCATCAGTCTAAAAGCAATTGCTGCTGCCTTTTGGCAACTGTGATTTTAACAGGAGCAAAGTCAGTAACTACCTGTCCCCTAGCTTGACACAGAACAAGTGGAAGTTCTCAAACTAAATTTGCCATTATGCTTCAATTATGTAATAGAAATTTTTAGAATACTTCATGGAATCAAAGCTTGGGTTGGAAATTACCTTAAAGATATCTAGTTCCAGCCTCTCTGCTATGGACAGGGACACTTTTCACTAGACCATGTTGCTCAGAGCTCCATTGAGCCTGGCCTTGAATAGTTTCAGGGATGGGGCATCTACAACTTCTCTAGGCAACCTGCTCCAGTGCCTCACCACCCTCACAGTAAAGAATTTCTTCCTAACATCTACTCTAAACCTACTCTCAGTTTGAACCATTCCCCCTTGTCCTGTCACTACATGCCCTTGTAAAAAGTCCCTCTCCATCTTTCTTGTAGGCTCCCTTCAGGTACTGGAAGGCTGCCATTAGGTCATTCCTAAAACTTCTCTTTTCCAGGCTGAACAAACCCTTATATTTATATGGACTAAAGTAAATATTAATGTTATTCTATTACAAAAGTACTACTTAGCATTTATATGTCTTCGCTAAAGTAAAATTTTGCTTTACAAAGGAATCAGAGTTCAGGAAGAATAATGTAAAATAAAATAGGCTAGAAGAATTCCTTCTCAGTTTGATTTATTGACATACAAAGCTTAGGCTCTAACCACAATTAGCTAGCTAATATCCTTTAGAGTACACATTTGTTTTGTAAATATAAGATAAACAGAAAATAATTACACATGCTGATGGGTAATTTCAAACAGTCTCATCATGAAAATGCACAGGTTTATCCAGCTCTCCTAGTTGTCTTGTCTGCCTCTAATGAACCAAAGACGTAACTGTTCTCCCCAGCAGCAGTATCACAAACAAATATTCTAAAATCCGTTTATGTAAGAGAGAGAGAAAAAAATGAAAAGGGAATAGCTCTTTAGGGAAAGCTTTCCAGTCATTTTCCAGTTAAAATCCTAGCCTTGAAACAGTTCAGAACTTAGATAATGAGAACACTAATGCAAGCTGTTAATTACTTTTTATTTCTGTGAAAATTGCAAGATATTTTGAGTGTAATTGGTACGGCTCCTCGACAGTATTACTCCAAAGGCACTAGGAGGAGCTCTAATTGTTCCCCAAAAGAGACTAATTTCCACCTAATAGCTGTTAAAGTAGGCCCCGTTTATTGGGTTTGTTAACGCAGATTTTGCATAAAAAGTTCAAAATACATCCATAGCACAGAAACACAATTTTATTACTAGAGCTAAAAAGGACCTCCTACAGAGCAAATGTTTCTTGTTCCCCTGGTCTTTCTCTGTACATATTTCTTTTTCTCTGTGTCTGTTAACACTGTTCATCCTGTACACATACATTATGTGTTCCCTTCAGAAGCTGAATGATGATGGCTACTGGTGACTTGGCCTCCCAGGCTAGTAACACATGCCTCAGTGGATATATAATAATGTGCATATATTTCATATAGACTTTTTTTGGTTTGGAAGAACACTATGCCGACCAGAGGTAAAAGGCAACACTTTGTAGAAACCTGGTTTAAAATAGACATTTAAATAATGTCTTTAGCTCATTAGACACACATAAGCTGGATGTGGTTAGGTACCAAGAACTGCATTACAGTTACCTTAGGTTACATCTACATGACCACAAACATCTCCCCAGGTCGCAGTTTCCTCCTTGCAGCCTGAAGAGCACCATACAGACCACATCTACTCTGTCATGTCCACTCTGCAATTGCAGTGCTCAGTATCTATTCCATGATCTTAGGTGTCTTCTCACCTGTGCTCTTCCTTAATACAGCACATGCACTGTGTGCACCATTTGCCTGCTCATGGCACAGAAACAGACAACTTAAGGATGGCTCCTACCTTTGTGCAGCACTCTCTGCAATGACATCTGCTCTCACTGATCTTCTACATCCGCTGCATTTGCTCCTTGTGCTCCTGCCAGAGAGTCTCTGACGTCTTCTCTTCCCATTTTGTGGGTCTGGCTTTTTCCTGCAGATGGGATCACAAGAATTGCTGCACAGATCCTAGGTTTTACTCCAGGTTAAGGACCTGAGCTGCCCATTCAGGTATATAGGACTGCTGTGGTAGCCCAGCTCACCTGAGCCATCACCATTCTGTTTCTGATGGGAATGGCTAATATACACATACAGGATGAACAACAGAGGGACCACAACTTTCTGGATATCAAGGAGCCTGACATTTGCTATTTAGCACTAACACACCATTTCTCAGGACACTATACTGCCCTCCAGAGCTATGCCATCACTAACTCATAAAAGAGAGTTCAAGAGAGAAACCCATCCATGTCCACAATTAAACAAGTTTGATGGAGAAGACTGAATCATTTGAATGTTGGTTTCCCAAATACATATAACATAAGGTTGGTCAGGCCCTACCAGCCAGGGGCCCCTCAGCTGCATTGGAGCCATCAACAAGAACTGAATCCCATTTGTTATCTCTCATGAGGTTCCTATCAAGAAATCAGTTGCAAAGGCTCCATCACCCTTGGAAGACTGCTGAGAAAGATGAACACAGCAGCTGCACTTGTGACACCAAGGTCTTTAAGAATTCCTCTCTTTACCAGAAAGGTAAAGCCAAGATCCCTTTCCCAAGCACGGACACACCAGCCTACCCAAGGTTCAAATACCACCTTAAGGCTTGGCAGACACTGTGTGTCTCCTTCTAACATAATCATACAAGCACTCACTGATGTATTTCCACTAGCCTTGACCACCTCAACACCTTGACCAGTGTGTGCATCTGCCAACTGACCACATGATGGCAAACCTTAAGGGGCTGGATGAATACCAGCAGGCCCAATCCCAGGAGTGTCTGCTTCCCCAAATATGCAGAAGTTCTGAAGTAGTCCCTGGGACAGTTTCCTAAAGGAAATTATTACAATTTCAAATTGAAAGGTCAGTGCCATGAAGAGAAGAGCCATTTGTACACAACTCTAATGCTGAAAGAAGCAGTTTTCACAAGGAGAAAAAATCAGTTTCAGACGCCCAGCTCCAGATATAATTTGTAGCTTGAAGATTAAAAACTCTGCAGCTGGCATTAGTAACCGTTTGGCAGCCATGGAAGCTGTAGAGAATCCTGGCAGTCCTGAGGAGATTATATTTCTGCCTACATTCAGAGGCAGAAGACATTGCTATACAGATCTGTGGCTAAGGAAACTGAATTTTAGGAAGACAGACTAGGCAGGCTGAGAGATCAGTGAGGTCAACATCTGCCCATGCAGTTTGAACAGGGCATCCCAGACAAAAACTCTAATTCTGAAAAAGAATCTCCTCTCCAGTTGTTGTAGCATCTGTTATTGGAATGTACAGCACAGATCCAATCACCTCTGCCTCAAAAGATGGACTCTAAGACACTCCATCCTGGATTGAAGAGAAGCCTACAAGGGCAATGAAATGCCAACATCACTGCCTGAAATGGCTCTATCATTCTCAGTGTATCCATTCAAAAGCCCAAGACATAAACATTTTCTTTCTTGGGTCCAGCTGATGATCACTAAATGCTACTCACATAACAGTGCAGGTTTTCTGCATTCTACCTTCCTCTTGGTATCAGGTAACTCACCTCTGTATCTACCTTCAGTATCCAGAAGGAATCTTCTCATGCATTTTGTCCAATTCTGTGTTATCTCTATGTTTTTCTAATCTGCCTCTGCTTTGGCTAGATAAGGCTTCAGAGAGACCATGGCTTCTTCTTCCATTAGCTTGAGCATCTTTGTCAAGCTCAACATTCCCAAAAATAAAGCTGCTAACATGCCACATTGTCATACATGAAGGCAGCATTCCCCTCCTCCTTTGCTACAAGTCCTTAAAGTAGTTAATCTGGTGAATGTCTACAAATTCAAGCTTAACTATATTCAGTTACAAGCTACACTCCTCCAATAATGCTGAAAATATATGCGCAGGAGAAGTTAGTCCTTTAAGACAAGTAAGCTTTTCCTTACATCCCTTGGAGTCAGTGGATATACTCCAATTCTTACAGCCTACTGATTTCACTCTTGTAGATCTGTGTTTGTAGAATCTGGAAGAACATAGCCATTATCAGAATTCAGGACTTAGAACGGTCAATCGGTGATCCAAATTTTTATTTTGTCAGCTGAATTTTCATCTGTGGTAGCACAAGGTAAAGCTGAGAAAGCAGAGAAGCAGTACCTATCTGAAGAAATATTGCAGATGTATTGGATGCTTGTGACACTGAGCAAGAGCTGGAGGAAGGGAATTAGAATAACTTTGTGGTGTCGGAGCTGTCACACGAAACTGAATTTCAGGTAGGGGAACTTAGGAATGGGAAAGATTTAGTGAGTTGTTTGTGGGCAGGTCAAAGAGAATAACACTCAGAATATCAACAGTATGAAATTGTATTAAATGACAGCCTCCATCTGTCCAAACAGATTACTCTGTTGAGTTTGGTTTTGGCAGGGAATAAGGATTAAAAAGCTTAGACAGGGACTCTAGTATTAAAACCTTTTCTCTTAAGTCCAGAGCTGCACTTAAAGTCTGTTGACTTTAAGTGTCTAAAGTCTGAGCAAAAGAGGGTAGCTGTTCCCTCCAGAGTGTCACTGTGCTGTCCTTCGAAGCCAAAACTTGCTGCAGCTGGCAGTAGCACAATTCATGCATACAAATCAAGATAAAAAGGCCAATTGAATGAGTTTTCTATATTGACTTCCCATACCTTCAGCAACATCCAGGGACTCTAGCTGCTGATGGTTTTGATGCTATTTATTAACTTCAGTAGCAGTTTTAGCATAAGCATCACACTTACTAACTCCAGCTTGAACTCATTTCAACTTGTTATATGTCAGTAATTTTCAACCACCAGAAATAATCTCCCATTTCTTAGACTTGCCTCAGTGTTGCTTGTTTCCTGCTTCAACTTACAAGACAGAGCTGCTTCTAGACTTCTCTTTTGGATATTGGATGGCCCAAACATCATGGAGTTCTTCCTGGGGATGGATGATGAACCTGAGGGAATTGGCTGATGCCATTGTAAGGCTACTCTACAATCCTTGATTCAACACAAAAATTGGGAGGAGTGCCTGAAGACTAGAAGAAAGCAAATGTCATCAAATCTTCAAGAAGGAGGACCCAGGGGACTGCAGGCCAGTCAGACTCAACTTGATCCCTTGGAAGGTGATGGAGTAGCTAGTCCTGGAAACCATTTCTAAGCACATGAAAGACAAGAATCATATGGAAGAGTCAGCATGGATTTACCAAATGCGAGTCATGCTTGACAAACTTAACAATCTTCTATGATAAAATGACTGTCCTGGTAGAAAAGGGGAGAGCAGTGGATATTTAGTAAGGCTTTGGTAAGGCTTTCCAACACTGTCTGCCACAAGATTCTCACAGGGAAGCTGCTGAAGTATAGACTGGATGAGCAGACAGGGAGATGGATGAAAAACCAGCTGAATGGCCAGGCCCAGAGGGTGGTGATCAGTGGCATGAAGTCCAGCTGGAAGCCAGTAACAGGCAATGTACCCCAGGGGTCGATACTAGGTTTAATCCTGCTTACCACCTTCATTAGGTGGTGGTGCAGAGCGTACGCACAGCCAGTTCGCAGATGACACAAAACTGAGAGCAGGGGCCAGAAAGCCATGCTGCCATCTCAAGGGAGCTTAACAGGCAGGAGAAACGGGCCTACAGGAACCCCACAAAGTTGAATAAGAAGTGTAAAGCCCTGCAGCTGGAGGAGAACAACGCCATGCACCAGGACATCAGAGGCCACCCAACTAAGAAAGCAGCTTTCAGAAAATGACCTGAAAGGAGTCTGTGAAGGGGACAGTGAGAGTCTTTTCAGATGTGCCCATTGACAGGACCAGAGGCAAGGGTCACAAACTGAAACACAGGTGATGTTCTTTGAACATCAGGAAACACTTTCGCACTATGAAGATGATTGAGCACTGGCACGGATTGCCTGGAGAGGTGCTGGAATCTCCCTCCTTGGGTACAGGGTCATAGTGCTCGGCAACCATTTCTAAGTGGCCCTGCTTGAATAGGATGGATGTATCAGAAGACTTCCAGAGGTTCCTCCCAATCTCGACCATTTTGTGATATTTACTGCTTCCCCCTCATCTTCACTGAGCCATTGAGACTTTTTCTCATTGTGGTGATACCTTTGATTTCTTCAGCTGCACTGACATTTCAGGACAAGTTTCTCCCCAGCATTTGCACAGTAGAGCCCTGAGTGTCAGATTACAGAACCACACAAAGGAGTAAGAACAGAGCTGACAGATGGTAAGGTTTGGTCTGAGCAGTGCAAGCTTCAGCACTGCTTCCAGGAATCATCATCTCAGAGACTTCCCGAGTCAGAAGTGAATCTTTGTACTTAATTGTCATTGACGTGTTTTTCTTCTATGAAAATCCAATCATTTTTGGAACACATATAAATCTTTAGCTTCCACACTGTCCTGTGATGACCAGTTCCATAGCTGAATAGCATGTTATGATGAATTATATTTTGCACCCTATCATGGGCTAGGTGGCTTTGTAACCCAGTAACTCTTGCACAGAATGAGGGTGGAAGAAGTTCCCTATACAGTTTGTGCCATTCACGGCTTTACATATGCATAACTCAGTTCTCTCTTTGAGACCAAAGAACCTGGATGCGGATTCAGCAAACTGTCCCCCATGCAGGAATCATTTGATTCCTTGATCACAAAATCAGCCACATATTAGATAGAATGTTTCCAGTTTTACTATATTCTTCTTGAGATAACAGGACAAATTATAAAATGTTCAAGATGTCAGTACACCACAGATTCATACAGCAATATATCCATTTAGTGCTGAACAGTTCAAGAAAGAAAAGAGCATGAGCAGAGGATGTTGCTGAGAGAGGATGATGTTAATTGCATCTAAGCTTCACAATGGAGCATGATGGCTTTAGAGATGTGAATAAGCCTGGGAAATGCAGCATTTCTACACAAGGCAGTGAAAAGGATTCTTAGGACAGAAACAGCAGCTGCAAAGAGAGGAACAAGTAGCACTGACAGGGTTCAACTATTCATGAGATAAGTCATAGCCACAGTGTTGATGTTCAAGACCATAGAAACAGAAGTTACAGCTGAAACATGCAATGACTTTTCGACTGTATGTACAATAATATACAAACATAAAAAGACCAAGTGAATTTTTGGTCCTCTGTGTAGAAAAATAAAATTATTACAGTCCTTTTTCATCAGCAAATATATCAAACAAGATACCAAGAAATTTTGTTTCTCAGTTATGTACTTTCATAAACAAGAAGGCAGAAAGGCTTCAGATTTTTGTGAAGACATTCATAAAACCTCCCTGACTCTACCAGAGCACACAGGCATGTCCCACTTAAAAAAATGCTGGCTACTTTGGTCTGTAGCAGTATTAGGTTTGCTTAAAATTTGGCAACTACTCAAAGTTTGCTTATTCTAACTCCAGAAGAACAGATCTTTTCACAAAATTTACACATTCATTTTATTTTCAGACTGCTACCTTCATCTGCTTTATGCTTCCACTGTTTGCCAGAGCAATTGAAGCCTGTAAAATATCATGTTAGCATGGAATGGTAGCAGTCACTAGATTTTTATGGTAACTATCTCCAAAACAAGTTCATATTATTCAAAGATGTATTCATCAGCAGGAAATGCAGACCTGTCAGCAAATATATGGTGCATGAAGCTCTTACAAATAAACAATGATTTTAATTTGCTAAAGATAGTTCAACATATTCATGTGGCAATATCACAAAGCAATACTCTGATTATTTTCAGCAACTTCTGCAAGCAACGTGCACACTGAGCATTTTTGCCCTAATAAACACTTCCAGGTCTATCACAAGAAGTAAAATAGAAAATTAAGATCTCAAAACAGAACCACGCTTAAAATAAAACCTCAGGTTCACCTCTGCTGTTTACAGATGAAGTTAAAAAATTGTGCAAGATTGAACAAGAAATACAAGGCTAAATACAGGGATTTTTGCAGCAAGTGTAGTGAGGCTGATGAATGAGGATGAATTGCATGAACTTTTTGTTAACCCTCTCTGCGCTAAGAGGATAATATGGATATGCTAATATGGCACATTTAAGTCTCATCTGTGAGTTTTTCAATTAGCAAATTAAAAGGAAGGAACAGTAATAATTTTGGCATCAAAAGCAGATTACATATTTTTTTAAATTCCTGAAGAAAAGCAATCTGACAGAAACAATGATAATGTCAAATCACTGTCATCATAGATACTCTATTAAACTCTTCTTGCAGCCCTAACGTTGAAAAAGCTTATAATTGAATATTGATTATATTACCTTTTTCTGTGATAATGACTAAATTTAGTATTTATATGATTGTTATAGAGATTTGGACAATCTAGACTGTTAGTCCATAGCCCCACCAGTCATGCATACAACTGGTGCTCTGCTAACTAAGTTTCATTTGCAGCAAAGAAATCTGTTGTATTTTGGTTTAATCTTAGCAAGTTAGAGCATATTTGTTTTCTGTGATTTCTGACTTCATAAAGAGCAAATAGTGCCTGAGTAACCTAGTGGCCTTCTAGAATGGAATGACTAGATCAGTGGACAAGGGAAAAGCAACTTATGTATCTACCTTGACTTCTGAAAGGCCTTTGACACAGGAAAATGATCGATATTTACATGTGCCACGATTCAGATTTGGATATTTCTGTAGTTTATGTTCCACTACAAATAATTTTTCCTATATACCTAATTTTCAAAAAATTCCATTTGTGACGGAACACTGAAAAAGATAGCTAATTACAGTTTCTCAAATTAAACTAGCTCTGTAACAGATATTTTGGATGATTTGACTGTGATACAAAGTGCTTCACAGTGTCTCTTTATGACTCTGTGCAAAGTCAAAATCTGATTAATTGTACAGTAAAAACCTTAAACAATCTCCAGACAAACAGAAAATAGGATATACCAAAAATCGTTAAATCCAAAATCTTCCAGTGCACATACTTCAAAATAGCTCAAAGCACAATTTTTTGCCAATAAAAAGACTAAATCAAAGCATAATTGATCAAATAAGAACAAGACATCTACAGCCATTTGTAACCAATGAGATCAAAGGCAGAAGAGTAAAGCTATAGCACCAATAAAAGGAATTTTAACATTATTTCAGTGCAGCAAGCAATACAGTCACATGAAGAAAAATATTTTTAATAAGAGTGAAGTAATTTCAGCTCATGACTATTAAAATGAACTCTCAGCTTCAAAGACTTTTTAATGATTGCCAATCCATTGACATAATACATTCTATCCACTGTTTTGTGGGAAAAGGTTAGCAAAATACAACTGCAAGAAGCTGCACAAAACAAGGATTTAATTTAATACGTGACAGAAAATGAGCAAAAGAGTCTTCCAGCCAAAAATGAATAACGTAAAGACAGTGGAATATATTTGGAAACCTCTGACAGATTGAAAAGCAATGCCAATCAGCAGGACCAGGCCAGGATATTGGATATTGTTGCCTGGATGCTGATCCTGCAATTCAGGTGACTGACACAAAACCACACAGAATTAAGAAGCAATACTAAATCTTTGGGTATAACAAAAGTGGAGATTAAGACTTACTGAAATTTGTCAGCCACTAATACACACAAAGTCAGTGTAAAAGAGGTATTTTTTCTGCTCAGTGATTTTCATAAATATTTTAATAGCTTATAAAACTTGAACTGGTTTTGTTTCACTGATACTTTAAAGAGAGTCCTAACAATAATAATTTATACTAATCATCTAGGTTCAAAATTTTGCTCATGTCCATTTTGTCCCAGTTTTTCATGAAACAAAACTGTTTTGCACATGGACTGGACACTAGCCCTACTGTGCATGAATGCTGAGAGATCGGAAGTGAAATGCAAATAATTAATGAAAGACCAAGAATTTTTAATCTACAACTAAGGGATGAGATTATCCAGCTGGAGTTTGGGACTGACCTCTTTTAATAGAATGGATATATTTGAGACGTGGGCTTTGCAAATGAGCCATAACTGAGGAAAGAACATTTTTGCTGCGAGAGAAGATAATTACGGTAGGGTGGCTGCTGTCAATGAGACTCTCTCCAGCACTGGACAAATTTTGTTGGGACTAAATTATTCCGTGCAGAAAAAAAGAGATATTATCTGAGAGTATTTATGGAGGTTTATCTTATGGAAAGTACACTACTGGCCACGAAATTGACAACACAGGCATTTCTGAAATTCTCTTGCAGTCTGCAAATATTCACTTCTGTCACTATACTCTAAACTCATGCATCTAAATATGGCCTAATTTTAGCTTTGTAATAGACATGTGGGGGCAGTATTCATCAACAGGTTGAGGCCATACATCAACAGTAAGTCCCATTCCACTGATTACAAAAAGTTATCAAAGTACTTGAAAGTCTTATTGAAGAGTATATTTGCAGGAATCAAACCTCACTTTTTACCATAGAGGGAGGAGGATGTCAGACCTCCTGAAAGTGTTAAACACCAAGATCAAATACACATCTAGAAACTCTTCAGGGAAATGACCATGCTTTGAATAGTAACAGAAGTCTGTGAGTCTTTAGTATTAGACTCTTGCACACAGTAGACAAAATCAGCTCAAAGAATACTGTTAAACAGTACTTGTGACTGAGACATTAACTGCTGTTTTGTGTTGTGTGGTACTTTTGGCTGACTATCCAAGAGAAAACAATGCTGCATTCTTCTATACCAGCACACACCTTCTAAAACCAGTGGTGTTTAAAGACACTGGCTGCATCAAAACTGTGGCTGATTCTTCAAGCAAGTTCAAAGATATTTGCCAACTAGTCTACAGATGGATTTCATGACCTAGTTTTGTGCATTAGGGAAAGAAATAAAGAAAAAAAAAAAGAAAAGAAAATAGATCAAATACAGGCTTGCTATTTTGGGGGACAGGGGGAACAGGAAGGAATAGCTCTGCTTTCCTCCTAGTCTTTAGGGGAAGAAAAGAAAAATAACTGCAAGGTACTTTGTCACTCATAGCCTCATTCACATTGAATAAGACACATGAGATTCTCACATGAACAGCTGCAAACTTTCTGAACCAGCAGCAGTTGACTGTCACTTTGCATACAATTGCAAGACTCATATGTACTGCCAACTGATTAAACTGTTCTCCCACAGGAAACAGCAAAAAGTCCTTACAAGCTGTGTTCATGTTACAAAATAATCCTAAGAAGCAATCCTGGGAGTAGCCAGACACCTCATCTACACATCAAAT
The DNA here is from genome assembly GCA_013398115.1 of Falcunculus frontatus. Classification (NCBI taxonomy): domain Eukaryota; kingdom Metazoa; phylum Chordata; class Aves; order Passeriformes; genus Falcunculus; species Falcunculus frontatus. Next base: position 104,024 of record VZRV01001881.1, on the reverse strand, counting down.
ACCCCAGTAATTCAAATGGCTCAGTCTGGAATGAAACCCCAGAGTGATTGGGGCAAGATAATAGCAGGGATTGCTTTTCAGAGGTTGCATGGGCAAGATCTTGCTAATATCACATCTCCTTGTCTGTGCCAATAGATTTGTGGCTTCCCAAGCTCTGACACATCTCAACACCATACTCTAAGGCATCCTATATTCATCCTTTCCTTCTTGCCACAGAGTCACCAACTCGGCAAACTGCAAAGGGCCTTACCCATTACTTTGGGGCAGAGCCTGTCTCTGCAACCATAGCAGGGGAATACCAGAGCCCAGTGCTGCAGCCTAAACCAGCATCACACACAAGAAAATGAATAGTGAGCTACTAACACACCAGGAGGGATGATCAGATGCCTTTCCCTGCTATGACGAGCTGTTTCAGCTGCAAGCAGATGTGGCAGCATTTGATTGTGCATGGCCACTGGTCTAAGACCAGATCTCTGCTACTACTGAAACTCAGGACTAGAAAGGGTGACGTGGCCTCTGTGTCAGGCCCTCAACTTGACCATGCTCTGAAAGGAATCCCATCCTCCCAGTCAGGCCTGCCTCTCTCTCCTCAAGGCAAAGCCTCTGAGTTTCCACAGTGCCAAACTTCTTTGGTCCTCACACGTCTTTGTCAGCCATCCACACACATCCATGTGGGCCAGGACTTGAGCAGTGGCTTGGGAACAGTCATTCCTGAGGTATCATAGTGCTTAGGTGGACAGGGCAATGACCAACACATGTGAAGGCCTCATTTCCCTTTCTGTTTAAGAACTCACCTGGGACAAAGCTTATTTAAATTAGTATTTTTCCATGGCGAACATCTGGCTAATTTTTGTCTCCTTTAACAACATGGCTAAAAAAGGGCCATTCATTTATTCCACGTTTTGTTCCCTGTGATCTTGCAGAGCCTACTGCACAGTTCCCCTTCCAGCAGGTCCTACTGGGAGCTGGTGGACAGGCCCACTACTGCTGTAGGTAACCAGCCCCTGGTGTGACTTAGAGTGCTGTTCAGTGGCTGAAGTGAATGCCAAAGTTTTGAGAGAGGCCTAATTACACTGGCGATACTGAGCGAAACAAGAAGGTCTTTGTACTCAGTACTCTTGGTAACAGACTGCAAGAGAAAGAAATAAAATGGTATCCTTTCATTTCCAGAGTTGGAACATCACCCACTGATGAGGTAGGAAGCCTGCCAGAAAGCCAACCACAGCCAGAATTGATAACACCAAGACAAATGCACATTACGGCAAGCAGCTGCGCTATTGGGAGCACTCGGTGTTGTGCCCTTGGTGCCAAAGGCTCTGTTGTCTTTCTCATGGGCACTTTGATACACAAATCTTCTCTGGAAAGAGGCAAAAGCATGGAGGACTTGGCACACTTGCGATGAACATTAATGGAGATATTTGATTGACTTTGTTGTGGTTCATGGTTTTTATCTTACGCTGCTAAGATAAAACAGCCAGTGTAAATAGCCTTTGTAGTCTATTACCACAAGTACAGGAACTACATAAGTGTGCTATGTTTACATGCTCAGTGTCAGTGACAGCATGCTAAGTATCACAATATACTGCTCACACAGCAATGCATTTACTGAAGTGATTTAAGTAGTTTTCTAGCAACTGCAATATAATTTCAACACTACAATCATTGACAAACAGTAGACGGATGGTACCATTAGGAAGTTTATACACCTTAATGCTTTTCAAATCAGTTTAATAGTGCTATATCACAGTATTTGACAGTGCCACTATAACTTTTTTGCATCAGCATTGTGGAAGATCCAAGACAATCACTACTAGAAGCAGCAACAGAGATGGCAAGCACCTGGCCAAGTGGGAAGAGGGAGGGCACTGATGCTGCAGCCAGACGTGGCAGCAGGGCTTGACCCTTTTGCCACATGGACGCCTGGCACGAATCCTGGCATTGGGGCAGGCACCACTTGTGCCTGCAGCAGTCTAGTGAAGGACCACGGGGAACAAACATGCCAAAGCCAAGAAATGTCTTAGGGAGTAAGAGGAGTCCTCTGAGGGACAAGAACAGAAGTAGAGAACAAAGAGGAGAATCTGCCAGAAGTTGGACTGAGAATATGCAGAGTCTATCTCTGAAGAAAAGAAGGATGCTAACTTATCCTTGGAAAATTATGGACTGGGGTTAAACCAGAGGAATATTCCCTTCCAGTCCTGTTATTTGCTTCACCCATGATTTGCTACTGGTGATAGAAATTAAGAATTACTGCGAAATTAGAATAATGATATTGCTTGATCCAAGCAGCATACTGGTACACAAAACCTTGCAAAAATAATTAGTGTGTTTTATACAGTAGGTAATTTGTCAAAAGACTTGTGCAGTAAAACTTATTGGTACTTAAGCTGTTCCAGTTATCAAGAGAGAAAATACTGATTAGAATCCCCTTGCAGTGACAAGAAATGAGTTTGAAGCAGTTAAATTCTCAGTTTCCCAAGAAAATTAATGAAGTTAACACTAGCCCTGCTACTTTAGCTGAGGAAATAATGAGGACAGGCCTTACCACTGTCATTGCTGACAAAGGCTAAACCAATTTCAATACTTTAAGGAAAGTACTTGGCTAATTAAGACCATTACCAACTAGTACTCCTTTATTTTACTTCAAGAATGTTAGTAGATTGAAATTTTTTTCAAGTTTGAGAAAGGCAATAAATAGATAAGCAAATAATTTAGAAAATGTCCTATATCCTCTTAGTAAAGAGAATGGGAAGTTTTATGCTATTTCAGTGGTAGGACCTGCTATGGGATAGCTCAGCTATCATATATCAGTTACTTGGTACAGCACCAGAATGCTTGGACAGACATAGGAACACTGATTGTCTGACTGTCTAATTGTCAATCATTTTAGCTACTTGCAAATCCGGTGAGTGCTTCCTAGAACAATTTTTACATTCAAATGAACGAAATAGGCATGTTGTAAAGAATCATAGAATGAAAGAATGTCTTGGGTTGGAAACGGGCCTTAAAGACCATCGAATTCCAACCACCCTGCTCTGGGCAGGGACACCTTCCACTAGACCAGGGCCCTGTCCAGTCTGGCCTTGAACAGTTCCAGGGATGGGGCAACCACAGCTTCTCTGGGCAACATGTTTCTCTGCCTCACCACACTCACAGTAAAAAATGTCCTCTAATATCAAATTTAAATGTATGCTCTCTTTCAGTTTGAAGCCATTCTCCCTTGCCTTGTCACCACGTACTCTTTTAAAAAATCTCTCTGCAGCTTTTTTGTAGACTCCCCTCAGGTACTGGAAGGCTGCAATTAGGTCACCCTGAAGCCTTCTCTTCATTCATATATAGAAAATTACTTTGCTTTATAACAGTGCAAAAACATGTACTGGATAACAATGCATTCTCTGGAAGAACTAAAAACATCTAGCAAACCTAAAAAGGTTTGTAGAAATTAGAAAGTTTATATTTTATCATTGGCGAACCCAATAAGAAATCTTTTTCTATAAATTGTCAAAGTAAATACTTAAGCCATATGAATAATTGTCCATACAAGAGCCAAGAATCTTCTTCATTACTAAAACCAGTGTCTTTTAGATCAATCCACTAAAAACCAAACAGACAGAGAGGGGGGAAATTATATTGCTGGATTGTGATTTACTTTGGTGCCACATTCTTGAATTCTGCTTCAGGGATTTACACTCATTTGCATCCCCGTCTTTATTTGTACTCTTTATAAAAGCTGATAACAGATAGACATTATGGTACAATGAAAGAGACCCATAAAAATTAAACTAGAAAAGATACACAAAACCCTAGACACAGGTGAAATGTATCATACATGGCCCTGTAAACCCACTGGTGCTGTATAGTTTTAGCTACAGTTATTAAAAAAATACTTTAAAGTGAAATAAGTAAGAAGTAAAATAATCCCAAGATGAGCAGTGCTGTCCAGGTCAGACACAGTGCTGGCCTCTATCTGGTGAGCAACTTCACTTCTGTAGGTATTGTAGTGCCTATGCTATAAGAAAGTAGCATAAGTAGAGGCAGTACCTTCTAGTAGACCAAACATTATGAAGTTCACCATGCTGCATAAACTAACGTCCCTATTATATCCAAGGTCCATATATTTCAGCCACTCTGAAAGTGCTGATTGTTTCTTACTCGTTTTCAAGCAGTCATTGCTGTTTTTATCCTCAGTGGGAATTTCCTTTTTAAACCTAAATCACTTTGCTAGTTATCACGGCCAAGTGCTACATGCTCTGCATCAGGTGGCCCTTAACTCTCCTCCTCCCAGCTCCCTTTAACACAACCTTGAAGACAGTGATCCAGAAATGTAGGCTTTTTACCTCCTTAGAAACCAGCTACAAGTCCACTTAATAGTTTTTCAGTTGAGGGTTTTTTTTTTTCCCCTTAAAGGCCTGATCAACCTCTGGAAAGTAAACTCCAGCCCTTCAAGGAACTCATCAATACAATCCCCAGGGAAACTTTCTTCAGGGACAAGGGAGCAGAACAGAGCTGGAAAATTTTTAAGGACATCTTCACGGAGCACAAGAATTACTGATCCCCAGGCACAAGAAATTCAGCAAGGAAAGGAAGAGACAGGAATCACTGAGTCTGGACCTGCTGGTCAAGCTAAAGGTCAAGAAGTATGTGCACAGGCAAAGGAAGCAAGGACAGGTAACCTGGGAAGAGTATAGGACATGGTCCAGTTGTATAGGGATAGAGTGGGGAAGGCCAAGGTGAAGTTGGAGCTGGACTTGGCAAGGGGTGCAAAGAATAACTGGAAGGGGTTCTACAGGTGTGTAGGGACTTTTTACAAGAGCATGTAGTGACAGAACAAGGGGCAATGGCTTCAAACTGAAAGACGACAGGTTTAGATTAGACATTAGGAAGCAATTCTTTACTGTGAGGGCGGTGAGGCACTGGAACATGTTGCCCAGAGAAGCTGTGGCTGCCCCATCCTTGGAAGTGTGCAAGTTGGATAGGGCTCTGAGCAACCTGGTCGAGTGGAAGTTGTCCCCGCCCATGGCCAGGGGGGTTGGAACTTGATGGTGTTTAAGGTTCCTTCCAACCCAAACCGTTCCATGATTCTACGAAATGAAAGCTTTGTCCCTTTAACAGAAGCTGTTTAATCAGCTGGATACTGGCAGAAAACATCCTGAATATCTCCTTCAGTTTCTAATTTAGAACCACGAAGCGCATCATCAGCTATTCAGCAGGAAACAGCAGGAAAACTTACTCAGGCTTTCAAGTACTTATCTGCCCTGTAAACATATAGACCATATAAAGTATACAGCAATGCAGTCTACCCCAAAGGATGATGAGAGGCAAAAAGCAGGCAGAGGGAAGATGAGTTTCGGGAAAGATAAAGGGCAGGAACTCCAGGGACAGCCCTTCTTTTGAGGAAATCCAGGTCTTCTCTGGCCTCCCCTAAGAAAAGCATAGTTTCAAGATGCCTTTGTTTAACTTAAAGGACCCACAGAACCAAAGGATCTATAGACTGCGTACTACTGTATTAGAAGTATTCCCACCACTAGGTGTCAGCCCAATTTAACATATGCACAAATTTCTCTAACGAAAATTTCACTTTTGTTACACTTCAATCTTTTAACTACATAATGGAAATATTCATACACATTTATATAATCCATACATACACTTATAACACTCAAGCTGACTTTAAGGAACATATGACAAATCAGAAAAGCATATCAAATACCTAAAATCTATTTGAAACTCAAGTAGAGCACCTGCTTTCAGAAAGGTATATTTCATAGAATCATTTAGAGTGGAAAAGTCCTTTAAAACCGTCCAGTACAATCATTAACCCAGCCCTGCCAAGTCCACCACTAAACCCTAATGTCCCTAAGGGCCACATCAACATGTCTTTTAAATATCCCCAGGGATGGTGAATCAACCACTTCCCTGGACAGCCAGTTCCAGGGCTTGACAACCTTTTTGGGGAAGAAATTTTTCTCAATTTCCCATCTAAACTTCCCCTCACACAACTTGAGGCCATTTCCCCTTGTTCTATCACTTGCTCCTTAGGAGAAGACATTGACCCCCACCTGGCTACAGCCTCTTTTCAGGCAGTTGTAGAGACCAGTAAGGTCTCCCCTGAGCCTCCTTTTCTCCAGGCTAAACATCCTCAGGTCCCTCAGCTGCTCCTCATCAGACTTGTGCTCCAGACCCTTCCCCAGCTCTGTTGCCCTTCTCTGGACATGCTCCAGCACCTCAATGTCTTTCTGCAAGTGAGAGGCCCAAAACTGAACACAGGATTTGAGGTGTGGCCTCACCAGTGCTGAGTACAGGGAGATAATCACTGCCCTTGTCCTCCTGGCCGCAATATTTCTGATCCAAGTCAGGATGGCCTTCTTGGCCATCTGGGCACACACTGGCTCATGTTCAGCTGCTGTTGACCAGCATCCTCCAGGTCCTTTTCCACTGGGTAGATTTCCAATCACTCTGCCCCAGCCTTCAGTATTCCATTGTTGAGGGGTTATTGAGACCAAGGTGCAGGACTCAGCACTTGATTTTGTGGAACCTCACACAATTGGCCTAGGCCCATCAACCCTGTCCAGCCTGTCCAGTTTCCTCCACAGAGTCTTCCCACCCTCCAACAGATCAACAGTTCCACTTTGGTGCCAATTGGTCGCAAACAGACAGGGAGCACTTGACCCCCTCGTCCAGATAATTGATAAAGATATTAGACAGAGTTGGTCCAAATACTGAGCCCTGGGGAACATCACTTGCGACCAGCCACCACCTGGATGTATCACCATTCACCACCACTCTCTGGGCCCAGCCATCAGCCAGTTTCCTACACAGCAAAGAGAGTGCCTGTCCAAGCCCATCTGTTTGGACGCTGTGAAGATGATGCATCTTCACATACAGAGAGCAGTGAGCAAGCATGGCCTATGGACAGTACTTAATCTTTTTTAAATTTAAAGCCCTGATAGCTAAAATGAGAGCTGAAAAGGTTGAGGTAGAATACTTGCTCTGCCACTGTTTTCTGAAGCAATGAATTCATTAACACCACAGAGCCCCTGCTGGTTACGAGATAAAAGCAGATGGACCATTTATCATCAGCATTTTGTCCAGGAGTGAATCAAATAACTGTCCTATCACTTCTGAACAGGCTCTGTCTGAGCACTTTCTGTCATTCAAATTAACACCACCCCCTCTCCAGCTGCAGGGTTAGAACACACAGAATGGGGATGTAACACTGGAAAGAATATTTATTCAGAGTATTATGCCATCAGTGATAAATATGCATGGGCTCTTCAAAGCAATTTCAAAAACAGAAAAAAAAAAAGGTGGTTATAAAGTCTCCTGTAATTAAATTTTCATTCTCCTCTCTAGGGGAAGCACGATGAGACAAAACTGAATGTGAAAAAATGGACCTGACTAACATTGCTCTCCGTCAGAAATAGCTTGCAAAGGAGAGTCCCCAGGCAATACCTAACACAGCTTCTGCAGGCTCATCAGGTGATGTAAAGCACTGCAAATAAAATAATGGGGGAGCAGGAAAAAGGGAAAAAACAACAACAAAAGACAAACAAAAAAAAACCTCAGAAAAGAAAACCGAAGAAAAACACTTTCAGAACCTCACCCCAAAACCCAAATTCATTCTCACATACACATTCCCCCCACAAAACTGAACAGAAAGAAAATCCAAACAGAATTCCCCCCCAAAAAAGACCAACTGAACTAGCAATGATCCGGGGAAAAGAACTGTTCCAGAAAAACACCTTCCTTCCCAGCAACACAGAAACAACAGCCTACAGTTTTTCCTTGCACACAGCCTCCCTCTCCTGTCAAAAAGACGAAGTTTCAGTACTGAAATATGCTTTTATCACATTGCAACATACAGTCCTTTCACAGCTGACCCAGAATCTCTCTCTGCTTCCTGGTATCTCACCCTGTAAGCACCAAAGAACACTTAAATCAGTGTCAACACCAAGGCTAGGAAGGGTGAAGAAATGAGGGATCTGCTACACAGCTGATAGCAAAAGCCAGTCAGAGATGGCTAGTATCAAGGACAGACTGAATTGAAACATGAAGCAGAAAATTTTATTCCAAACATGATAATGTATGTAGCCAAGAGAGGAAAATGGGTCCAAGACAAGAAAACTATTTTCAGAAGAGACATTAGAGATGACTCTAAGGCAAAAATGGCCCCTTTACAACCCAAATCAACCTGGAGCTCCAACCTGGGTTTCATTTCTAAAGCAAATCCTAGAAATGGGATGAGCCTTAGACCCAGTCATGGGCCATAACTCAGGCAGAAAAAGTTCTTGTGGGTCTTCTGGTATGTTTGCTAGCAGCTTGCCCCTTCCTTTGGAGTCCCCTTTGCAGCCTGACTCCAACAAAAGCTCCTACCCCAATCAACTTCTATATGGAGCTAAAACAAAATACAGTTACAGTCGACTCAAATCTAAAATTGCATTCACTTAGGAAGTTTCTGTTTGGGTCAATGTATCCTCCATTCATACATAACATTACACTAATTTCAAGAAAATATAACAATATGCATTATACACTGGATGATGAGGCCATGGAAATTGCTATATCAAACCAGAAGACTGTGTGATCTGGAATTACAGCTGGTGGCCAAAAAGAAATGGAGTCACTGTCCTTGGAAGTGTTAAAAAAACCCAAGACTCGATGTGGCACTTAGTTCCACGGTCTAGTTGACAAGGTGGTGTTAGTCATAGGTTGGACTCAATGATCTCAAAGGTCTCCAACCCAGTTAATTCTGTGATTCTGTACAGTCTTTTCAAACTATGTACATCAAACAAGAAAACATGCTAGAGCTGATGGAGAAGAGAAGACATGGAATAAACACACTAAGCCCCAACAGAAAAATAACAAATAGTTTAAATTAGTTAAAGATGGCGTGGCCCTTTGTTATGGTCTTCATGGTAAGCCATACACACTCACTGATGGAACATTAGAAAGAGGTCAGAAATATATGAAACTTCCAGAGCAGAAAAATATTAAAGAGGTGCTCCAGAGGTAGTCCTTTGCCCTTTTCTCATGCTCTTATAAGAATGGCATTCAGAAAACTACACTTTACTAAAAGAGCTTTTTTCCTGCCAGACATCAAGACAAGACAGCTCAGTCACAACCTCTAATCACTTCTACAGATCATAGAATGGTTTGTGTTGGAAGGTGACCTTGAAGACCATCTAGTTCCAACCTTCCTTCTACGGGCAGGGACACTTTCCACAAGACCAGATTGCTCAGAGCCCCATCCAACCTGGCCTTGAGGACCCCCAGAAATGGGACATCCACAATTTCCCTGGGCAACCTGTTAGAGTGCCTCACCACCCTGACAGTAAAATTTTTTTTCCCTAGTATCTAATCTAAACTTATTGCCTTTCAATTTGAACCCATTCCCCCTATTCATTCTGGTGAAGACATATTAATATCTTCACTGGATTTTCCTAGAAAAATCCAGGAAAACTACAATTTAGATGCTTACCAAGACTACCTCATTCTTTCCATTCTCTTCTGGTTTAACTAATTAATACACTTCAGAAGATTTTTGTCAAACTCTACCAGACTCCCAGAGACTTCGCAGAAGTTGGCATCCTCTCCAACCAGCACTCCAGGAACTGCTACCTGCAGAGGAATGAAGCGTGGGAGACACATTACAAGATTAGTGTTTGAGACACCTGATCTCTAGAAGCTAGTTCTTTATTTATTCAGGGACCTTAGAAACACTGGCACAGTTTTTTATTCTTTGCCAGCGTGAGTGGAAAGAAGAGGAAACATTAACTCGGGTTCAAGCTGTGTAGCTCAGGACTCTGCAATTGCAACAAATTATTTACTGAAGGAGCTACAAGTGATCCAGGACTGCGAGCCAACTGCAAGCTGGAACAAGCAGAGAAACTTCAACTACAGAACATTTACTGTCAGGGTGGGTAGAAGATACACACTGAAGATTTCAGACATATGTGGTTTCAGGCAAGAGTAATGTGGTGGGAGCCAAAAAGGACTGTGGAGGGTTGACCCTGGGTGGACACCAGCTTTTCAGCAAAGGCACTCTGTAACTCACCTCCTCATCTTGAGGAGGGAGAGATAATGTAGCAAAAGGGTCAGGATAAGGACGGGGAGAGATCACTCACTTATCACCATCACAGGCAAAACAGACTCAACTGGGGGAAATTAGTTTATTGCCAAACAAATTAGAGTAGGGCAATTAGAGATGGAAATGAAGTCTCAAAACACCTTCACCTCACCCCTCCCTTCTTCCAAGGCTCAGCTCCACACCCACAGGGCACAGCCCTTCAGGAACAGACTGCCTCAGTGTGGGCATCCCACCGGATCATAGATCCTCGCCCCCAAAACTCATGCAAACCACGCACCAAAGCCACTCAATTCACACCGCCGCCTGGCCAGACCTTTTTATAGAGTAGAGGCAGTGCTGGGCGGACCCCGGGTCCAGCTCGGCAGCTCCATTGGGCAGCTGTTTCGTCAATCGCTATGAGGGGGAGCTACCCGCGGGTCTCTTCTGTTTTCCGGGCGCTTGCGCGAGTCCCGCGGGCGTTTCCCAGGGGTTACCGGGGGCCGCCCGCCCGGCCGCGGGGGCTGATCCTTGGCCGTGTCCATGGAGCAGCGCCGTGGGAGGGGCCGGAGGCCGCGGCGGGGGCGGCTCGGGAGGGCCGCGTGACGCCGGCGGGGCGGCGGCAGTGCGGGGCCGCAGCAGCGGGACAGGCCCGCACCGCCCAGCCCAGCCCAGCCTTGCCTTGCCCTGCCCTGCCCTCGTCCCGCCGACCGGCGGATGGGTACGGAGAGGGCAGCGGGTCGGCCATGGCTAGCGGCGGCTCCGAGGAGGGGGAGGCCGCGGCGGGGGAGGAACAAGCCCTGAAGAAGCTGGTCGTCCGGCTCCAAAACGTCCAGGATAGGAAGCGGCTGGAGACGCTGGTGCAGACCCTGAGCGACCTGCTGGAGCTGGCGGCCCGGCAGAGCGGTGAGCGCCCTGCCTTGCCTTGCCCTGCTGTGAGCCGTCCCGCCCGCCGCCGGTCGCTAAAGCGGTCTCTCTTGTCTCTGTCCCTTCACAGCTCCCCGGCTCTTCAGCGGCAAAAACGTCCACGTGCCCCTGCTGCTGGTGGTGGATCTGTACCCGGGAGCGGCGGGCGTGCAGCAGGTCAGGGGCCGGGCAGGGCGGGGGCCGGGGCCGCTTCCCCCGCTCCGGCTGTGCTCCGCGGGATGAGCGAGCGCGCGGCCCTTCCCGGGATAAAGTTCTTGTTCTGCTTCTTGATTTCTCCTTAACTTGCCGTCTGTCTCCTGGGCCGCTTCATGAAGTGCTCTGATCTGTAGAAGGGCGCTGTCACCGCTGGCGTTTAAAGGGACCAAGCGTTCCAGCTTATTGCAGATGCCACTGGCTGCGTCTCTGTTTTTACCGGCAGAAGGAGGCGAAATAGAAAATAAAAATTAAGCAATGTGAATACAGTGTAATGTGGGGCTCTAAATTACCAATAATGTTATCTAATATAATTTTGACGTGTCCATACTGAACTTTGCCTTGGTCAGACAGACTTCCAAAAAGCACTGTTTTGCGATATGAATTCATGTGTATGTAGCCATATCCTTGAGAGTTGTGCTAGCGCAGTTTTTTAAAGGCAGGGGGGAATATCTTAGTTAAGAGTAAGTTCTGCAATTTGAGGTTCTGCCTGCCTGCTCCTGTAATTTAGCATTGGCCCATTTGGACTAGGTGTGGCACTTGCACAATTTGATGTTGTACTTATGGTACAGCTGCCAGACTTGTCATACGAAACAGCTCCTTCCTGGCAGGCATATATTAAATTTCTGACGATGCTATGTGTAGAGGATGTTTATAAGCTCCAGATTTCTGTGCAGCGCACTTGATTTTTTTTTTTTTTTGTTTTTAATTATTAAGCCCATTTATATAGTTACAATATTTTTGGCATGTTTTGGATTTTTTTCAATTCAACTGGAAGGCAAAACATGAGTTATATTGCAAATGCCTCTTAAATAATAAAATATTTTAAGGTTTTGGGTTTGGAGGTTTTTCTATGTGCTGGACCTTAGCTAGAGGTCAAAAGCCCAAAATTCAGATTAAGTATGAAATTGTATTTCTGTAGTGAATTATCTGAAATAACCGTGATCTCAGGTTTTCTTTGAAGACTAAATATTTGTGCAGTGTCTGAAGGTTTTACTTATTTTACTGTTTGATTGTCAGGTTGTTAACAAATACAGGAAGATGAATCCACAGTTATTTTCAAGATAAAGCATATTACATATATAACGATTTATAAAACCTCTGCCCAGAAGTTTAAACTAGGAAATAAAACATCAATCACAACAAGAAGTAGGTATGAAATTATAGCACAAGACTCTCAGAATTGCATAAGGAAGATAGTGATTAATTTTCATTTTAACTCTGTTAAAATACCTCACTCTAATTCAGAATTTTAAAATTAATTTTAATCTTCTACCTGCCTACATTTGCAGTCATGCAGTGTTTCAGTTTAGAAGTTCTGGACCTCCTTTGCATTACTGTGTTGTGTTGGAGTGGGAAATTCATAGTCAGTGCAAAGCTCAAATCCCATTCCTCATAAAATGTCTTAGGCAGCTCTTCTTTCACATTCAGTGTTTACAAAATATTACAGATGTTTCCAAACATTCACACTTCGTAAGGAGAGCTCTGTCTTCTTGCTTCATTCAATGCTATTTGTTTGTAATCTTTGTGAATAAATTCTTGCTTTATAGCAGTGATGAAGTAATGAGATCCTGATTTCAGTGCAATCTCTTTGCACTATTAATGATTTTTTATTGAATAAATAATTAATCATCCTTTTACTTTTGGCATTCTAAAAAAACCTGACTCACATAAGAGAATAAACACAGTCAGAGACATACCTGAAGTGAGAATTTTCTTTACCTCTCCTCTTTAACTGGTTATAAAGCATCATGTTGTGCTGCTGTTCCACTAACTTGTGCAGGGTAAATTTGCCAAGTAGATCAGTATTGCAAGTACTAGCCCAAGTCAGACTGCAGGCTAAAACCCTGCAAACTCCTTCAGAAGTAGGAAGGTACTGGTGTGGAAAGCCAGTAGTGCCTGGAAGTAAAATGTATGTCTTTAAGTAAATAGGGTAGTTTTCTGCATTTACTCTGGCAACAACTGGAGCAGCTTAGAAACTCTAGAGCAAAATATGAGTGCACTTGAGTAAAGAGCAGTCAACAGAGTTTTATTGTCTCACGTAGATGGTGTGACCTAATGTAATATAAATTAATTGCATACTAGAAATGAAAAAGGTCTGATTTAAAAATAATGAGTTTCAGTGCTGCTACCAATTGTTTCTGTATATAGGGACCTGTTTAAGTGTTTATAAGGACATTTTTGTTTGCTTTATTTCCCTGCCTTGTAACCTTTAGGATTTCTGTTATTTAAAAGACCCTTGCTTACTTACATAATTATCAAACAGCTAATAAGGTCTCTGTTACCTCTGTTACCACATATCAGCAGGTCAAATATTTCCATTGGTCTTCTCTGGATCCACAGTTCTGATAAATGTTTGTCAATACTTGGAGTCTTAACAATCCAAATAAAAAGGTTTAATGGGAATATGAAATTCATCAGAAACAGTTAACACAGAAAGGAAATTTCTAAAGTAATTAAGCAGGTTTTCATCAGATTGTAAATTTTATAAAAACAGTTAGGATGTTCTTATAAAGTGGGACTTCTGAAATAAAATCTTTTCTAAGGAATAAACAGTTTATCAGTTAATAGTCACCTCTACAATGTTTTTGAAATTCGTACCTGATTGACTGTCACCAATAAACTCCGTTTTCCTTGGAATATGGAAAATGATGGTTGCTAAGACCATTCATTGTACCTACCCTTAGTTAGGACTCAGTTACACAGACTGGCCTGAATGTCCATAGTAAATGATTTGTAGTCTCGTGCAGGGCAAGGCAGCTTGCTGTCCAAGGAAGAGAAGTGCATGGAAATTGGCTCATGGTCAAGCTCAATCTTGAGACATTAAGGTTGTAATTGGCTTAAAACATTTGGCTCAGCAAATCTAAACTGAAACAGAAATAAAAGTACTGCAGATACGGGCTCTGCTCACACTGCAACCAAGTATGTGAAAGACAAAAGCAGAATACCAGTCCCCAGGGAGCTACATCACCTTTTGCACACTCTACAAAGCTGTCAGGAAAGCTGTCTAGATTCAAGCTTATGCTGTTCTGTGGGTGACTCTGCACTACCAGACTTGTAATTTTATGTCTCTAGTCTTACTGATTGCAGGGTTAGGGATCATGCACTTTATATGAACTTTGCTGTTAAACTCTTTGGAGGTAGCCATTTACATTCCTGGTTTTGGCTGTCCCATCTTGACCTCTTTGCTTTACATAACTCTTCTGTGAAAAAGTGATCCAATTATGCATAAAGTCTTTGTGACATATTATCTTCTGTCTTGGCTCTATTCTTAAAGTGCACAGGCCTACTTCCATCTTTTTATTTACTTATATGCTCAAGGAAACTCATATGCCTTTTTATAATTCCTTTTTGTAAAATTTGCGTCATCTTGACTTTTGACATTTCACAGTTCACTACTTTTCTTTCAATACAGAGGGGTTTTCTTTCATCGGTTATTTCTTTGTACAGATTTTGCTTACTGCTTCCTCACTGCAGCCTATTCAATCATATCAGCCTGTAAACATTTGTAAGAGACCAGATTTCTCCGATACAGAAGACCAAAGAGGAACATTTTTAGGTTTTGGCATTATTTACAGATGTTTGAAAGTTAAAGAATTTGCATAGGATGGAACCGATAGTTATTAAAAACAAATACGTTTGGTTTAGTTGTCTTTCACTCCTTATGATCTCAAAACTTCCACTGCCTTCATTACATTCTGAAAGCACACAGTACTGAGGGTTGATGGCAAGAATATGGAATCTGTGGTAATGGTTTACATATCTCATCCCCATTTAAAACATTGAACACCTTTGAAAACCTATACTTTACCCTTAAAATTTGCAATTAAGCAGCAAGTTCTTATGAAAACACACATTTTTCAATAAAGCTGAACTACTTGTAATAGTACAGGGGTTTTCCCTGGCTGGTGATGACGTAGTATGGATCACATCATATGTTTCTGTTTGTCAGCAACTCATTTAACTGTATGCCCTTTATCCTCAAGCAGTGCTGAAGCAGATTCAAGCAATGCATTCAGAATCATTAGCATATGTTTTATTTCCATCTTTTAACTTTTCATGCCATTTGTCTTGTGTTAATTAATTTTCCCTTACTGATTTAGCTAGGTAACAGAACAGCTGTCTTGCAAAAACCAAGGATATTAGAAGACAGTGTTGAAGTTCCAAGCAGAATATCTGTTCTAAAATAGCTGCATTTTTGTTTTACAGATGGGCTGGTCGCTTCTTTGTAAATTAATAGAAATTTGTCCAAGTACTCTACAAAACATAGCTCCTAAGGATGTTGGGAAGGACTGGGAAGTACTGGGTGTTCACCAGTAAGTATTTGGTATGCAAAGAGTCTGCCAGAATGCTTGGTCATTTTGGCAGCATATATATGCAATGAAATATATAAAGTTATTACATCACCTTTTTTGTGGATTTCTTCAGCCTTCAAAATGTGTCATTCAAACAAACAGGGATTTTTTTGTGTGTATATAAATACCTGGTGCAGAAAGTAAAGGAGATTGAGCCAGGCCTTTCTTAGTGACACTCAGTGACAGGACAAGAAGCAAAGGCCCAAATTCAAATATAGGAAATTCCACTTACACATTAAAAAACAATCCCAAGTAACCTTTTTGACAGATACAGTATTACCTGGATGTTCATGTGTGTTCTTTCAAATGACAAATTTACACTGATCACCTCAAGTACCTGTGAAGTCAGTGGATACAATTACCTTCAGAAGGGATGGTTTCTTCCATCTTTTTAGTAAGTGGAACAAGTTGTGGTTTGGACTTGCTCAGCTCTTGTCCATCAGCTGTCAAAGGAAGCCTAAGCAAGTGTTTTCTGGATGTCTGTGGTTAGATGGCATGAACACTCACATAAGCTGGCTGAATAGTTACCCAATAGCACAAACGCTAATTGTAGATGTAGGCTCAATGCACATAGGGGTTGGTTTGGGGGCTTGGTTTGTGGGCTTGGTTTGGTGTTCTCTCTCTTGGACAGATAGAACTTGCTGCCTTCAGGGCTGATAATGACAGCAACAAGCACAGCCTTGTAACCTAGTGAATCTGCCTCCATAGTCTTCCCCATACCCTTCCTTGGAAAGGTTGCTATTGAAAGATCGCATGAAGATGCATTTTGATTTTGTGGGGGTTTGTTTACTTGTTTTATAGTGGCTAGAATACATGGTCAGTAGGGGAATGAACTCTCTTGAAAGGTGTGTTGGCAGTTTTTGTTGGAAAGCAAAACTGATCTGGGTTGCTTTTCATGAACAAGAAATAACTGAGCTGAAGCTGCTAGTTACAATTTCTTTGGCAGCTTAAAAACTTGTTAATTGACTGAAAGTTGTTCTGAGAACTGGAGATACTGCTGTTCATTCCCAAGTCCCAGAAAAATTTCCTTCTGGGACTGGTCTTTCCCACAGCCTTCTCAGCGCCCACACAGTGTGTGCGGCTAACAAAGCATCCTTTTCAAACTCAAACTTCACTAAAGATCTGATGATAGCATTGCTGTACATGTTGCCTTCTCAGTACCAATATTTTAGCCAACTGTGTATCCCTGTCTGACATGTTGACAGTTTTCCTTGCTGTGGAGAGACTTATTCTTAGTGGGGGAGTGGGCTCAGGCGTTTCCGTCAGTGCCAAAGGCAGAGCAAGCCAGCTAAATTATATCTCGTGTTCCTTGTGCATGAATTGGACTAGAATTGCAGGGAATCAACACCATAATGAATACTTACTGTTTACAGGAAGGCAGGAAACAGTTACAATAGAGAAGAAAAGGTCATTTTTTTTTGCAAGAGATTTTCCCTTTTGTGTAACTGTTTTAGGAGAATAGGAATCTTAAGATAGAAAAAGCATTTCTTTCATTTGTCTCTCAGCTGTGATCCAACTTGACTACACTGCAGTCATGTTTACAAATGGTAGTTTGCTATTGATTTAGGTGTTCTTGACAAACAGTGTGATAAATAATTAAACAATTGCTATCACTGTGAAGAGAAAGAGAATTTCCTTCAGTGTATTTGCATTCTTTCTACAAGCTTAAAGAGACTTCATGAGATGTTTTGTAATCTCTTGTTAAACTCTGCTACAGCAGAAGAGGTTTAGAAAGTTTTACATCCTTCTTCGTGGTTATATTTGAAATGGGAGGGTATATGGGAAGGAATTTTCTAAAGGTAAAGGATGTTATACCTACCATCAGATTTTGCCTATCTTGTCTTCTTTGGTCATCGTAGCTACAACACTAGTGCTACAACAGAGGAGAGAGAAACTAGCAGTGTCATAATATGAAGGGAAAACAGTGATACATTCATTCCAGCATATAAATTTAGACTTCAGCAAGGCAAACAACATCATTGCCAGAGCTGAGGAATGAAATTTGGATGAAACTTCAAGAGCTGCTTATGTTCTTCAAGACAGGTCAAGAATATCAACTAAAGTATCACAAACTACCGCACAACCCATTTTTATTAGATATTATATATGCAAAGATTCACATTCGAAGATTATTAAAATTGCAGATTCAAGCTCTCTAAAATAATGGAAAGTAAAAAAGAGAAAGTTTCTATAGGTTTGTGTGTGTGTGTGTGTGTAAGTATATGCATTTTAATTTAGTTTTTAATTACAGTTCCCCTCCCTTTGAGACATGCTTCATTCAGTGTGAAATTAATGCTTTAATTTTTTCTTTTAAGAGGTGTTACAGATTTTTAGTCACTGTTTTACGGAGAGTAGTTTGAGTAAAATATGTTGAAAATATCTACTGATTTTTAAGTGCCCAGTTTGTTACATGACCTGGATTTTGCAGTACTTGGCATTGTTTGGCTCTCTCTCTTTAACAAGTCAGAACAGACATACTGAAAGTAAGGAGCATGCGGCTGGGAGTCTAGGAACTGTTTCATTTTAGTGATTTGTCCAGCATCATGTAAGTGCTGTATGACTGAAATGTAGGGTAGAGTTCATCAAAATGCTGTTCAAGTTCTTCAGCTGGGAAACTGCTGCTTCTCTTCCACCAAACCCTTGGTTGTTCAGTGTAAGTGAGCTCTTGCTGCAAGCAGAGCAGTGCTATGCTGTCTGCACTCCTCAGTGCTCCACAGCCTGGTGCTCTGGAGAGTAACCACCTTCTGAATGACCCTGCAGAATTAATTTATATAACTGACTAAAAATTAAAGTAAATAGGATAAATTATACATCAGTATTTTGATGAAGTATGATTGTAGTTGAAATTCCAATATTACTTCATTGGTAACTTGAAAAAACAGAAACTGAAATAAAAGGGTTTTTTAAAATGAATTGAGAGCTTTTTAAGGTTTTGCTGATTTCTGTAACTACTTCTGTTTTCAAAGTAAATGTTTGATATGAAGTTGTGTCAATATTTCTTTAGCTATAACTCTTTTTTCCCTTTTTTTTTTGTTTTTAATTTTTAGGCAGATTCTTAAAATGCTTACTGTCCACAAAGGAAATATAAATCTTTCAGTAATAGGACTAAAAGCATTAAATCTACTCCTCATGTCAGGTATTGTGTGCTTTATTTTCCTATTTCATCTAAGCCTTTAAAACACAGAACTGATACAAAGTGTGTCACTGTACATGGCAGGCTGGATTTTTCTCTCTGTTTTACTCCATGAAGTCACTTGTCATTTGTACTTGTATAAAAAATAATAAGAGTACTATTTTACACCTTTTTTCCCAGGTAGGTATGAACTGTTTTTTTGGCAGTAGAGTTTTAGAGCATCAATGCTATTGTAAAATGGTACCTTAAGAGAGAACTTTGTCGTGGATTATACACAGCTGTATTTGAACTGTCAGAGTAAACTTTAAGGACAGTATTAAAGCATTTTGGGTTTTACAGTGTTTCAGTCAAAATGTTGAGAAATGATCAGTACAACATGTAATCTTTTCTCTTGTTCAGACATAATTGCTTTCCTGCTCTTGGAAGAAGAGGTGGATGTGTTTTCCTTGGTATTTAATGCCATGCACACCTTCCCTAAAAATGAAGAGATCCAGCAGCATGGATGTAAAGCATTACATAAACTTTTTGAGAAAGGTATTTTATCTTGTAGTTTATTACTTTAGAAAAATGTATAGATGGGGAGGGATGGCAGGTATTTATTTAAATGCAATAAATGAATTTTTGCATTCCAGATTGATTTGTGTATTATGTCTCTTCTTTAAATGAGCTAGCACAAAACAAACTTTCCAAGCAATATCACAAATTTTCTAAATTAGAGCAATGAATTGACATCTTTAAAAAAATCAAAATGTCCCTTCATTTCTAACTCCAGAGTTAACTGAAAAGATGGGATTTAACATTGGTCACTAACGGGAATAAAGAATAGTGATATTTGATTTTAATTCTCAAAAACAGGTTTGTATATTTAAAGACTGGTAAATTTTAGTAACATGAACAGTTCTAAAATCAAGCAAAATATTTGAGCTTTAGAAAAATACTTGGTTCTGCTTTTTACCCTGACAATGCTAAAAGATGATCATGTTTCCATACAATATTCTCATTTATTCTGAAAAATGAAGTCACCATGTACTGAATTTTTGCGGAAATCTCAGGAACTGTGCATGTTATGGCCGGAAGTCCCCTTGTTATAGTCCCCTGGCTTTGCATCGAATTTCTTGATTCAAAATAAATATTGAGAAATGCTATCACTGTGCTGTACTCCTTTGCTTCAAAGACGGTCACCAGTTGTTCTGATTGGTTCTTTTTGGCACTGTTTTATATTGCTTTTTTTAAGTCTTTCTCTCACATGTGTGCTTGGAATTATCTTCTCTGTTCCTTCCCCTCTTCCTGTCCCTAATTACTTTTGTCTTGCTGTATTTCCTCTTCAGTCTCCACAAAAGTCTGAACTTCTTACATTTTCTGTGCATGTTTTTTGTAAGTGTGAGATTTTCACAGATCTGGCTGCAGGTACAGACCTGCATACCTTCTTCTTGATGGCAGCACCAATGTAACAGGTTCCTAGTTTTTTCTAACTCTGAGCCACCTTGTCAGTTATTGTTTTGTGGATGTTTGCCTAGCCTTATCTTGAGCCAGATTCAGAAAATGATTCCGCTTGTGAAATTTAAAGGGTGCTCTTTCTCATCCTGGGTCAGTTCCCATATTTGGTTCATTGCATAGCCACCCAGTTATGTCAGTATGAATAACAGGGGCCAGGAATGGAAAAACCTTAAGCCATTAAGGTAAGATATTCTGAAAGCATGGCTTTATGGAAAAAAGTCCATTATTAAAAAAAAAAAAAAAAAAGAAATAAAATCACAGAGTATGCAAAGTGGCATTCCATAATTTTTTTTTCACTGTATGCTTAGCTTTTTCCTAACTTATATACTGTCTTGGTTTGGGCTATCTGAACTTCATTCTGTGAAAAAGGCTAAAAGACTTCTAAAATACTGATTCACAAGGTAGTATTTGAAAGTCAGAACTCAATTACATAAAGTGTAAGCTAGAAAAAGGTGTTTATAAAGTAGCTCCGTTTTTAGTTTAAAAAGCCATACTCATGAAAGATGATGTGTATGGAGCTTATTTTACTTTCTGGGAAACATAAAAAATGTAAGGAAACTTGATAAAAACAGTTGTCTTTTCTTGTGATGTACCAGGATAAAAATTATTTCTTCAAAACGTACTGTATCTCTTTGCCTTTCCATTTAGTTCCAGAAGAGCAGCTGACTGAATTTGTTGAAAGCAAAGATCATATGATCATACTGAAAATATTTAAAGAGTTTCCAGAGAAAGAAGAGGTGATTCTTCCTGCACTTTATTCATTACATTCCTTAGCTGGTCCACGTAAGTGTATTATTAGAAATTATTATCGATTTCTTTTCTCCCACAGTGTGCATCAGCTCACACTTTCTGTGATTGTAAAAAGTAATCTTTGTGTGATTGCAAAAAATCATTGAGAACTGGTTGGGAGTTGCCAGACAAATCACTTTCCTGTTTTCTTTGGGAAATACTTTTTTTTTTTTTCAAATGGGATGTTTTTTATATTTAACCATTAAAGCAGAAATCTCTCCGGAATAACAGAAAAATACTTTCTTCCTCTTGGAGTAAGTGATAACAAAGATTCTTTATCATAGTTGTATAGATTGAAGTTCAAGACCCTGCCCTGTCATCTTTTAATAAAACTTGAAAAATAAGATATAATTATTGACTAAATAAATCTTCAATGAGTTTGGGTAGCAGGTAAAGAATATTCTTGGCGATGTCTGTTCCACAAAGGGAAAATTGCCCATACAAAGTCAGTGGCCAGGCCTGGGAAAAGATATCTGAGCTCAGACACCCACAGTGGTCATTCAGTGGTGGCTGCAATGGCAAGCATTGTAGCACTGTGCATGTGATAGTCTTACAGTGTCCTCAGGTGTTGGGCAGTAAGACTGGAAGAAAATGTCTTTCTTATCTCTTGTCTTCTGATAACAGCAGTCCCTGTACGCGAAATCAGGTCCTGAGAAATGAATTTGATGATTTGTGTCAATTTGTTGACAGCAATTTGATCTTGTTGACACAGAGGCAGCTTTTGTCAGCTTCCTGCTGATAAAGTTTTGGGAAGCATAGAGCAGGGTTCTGCTCTTCATGTCTTTCATGAGGTGCATAATGTTGTACCTCCTGCAAAAGTGTTTACTTACAAAGCCTTGCTCATACATCCTGTCTGGCTCTATAGGAACCATGCTGGCCCCATGTATGGCCATTAAACAAGAACTAGACTGGAGTGTCCCACATTTCATCAGACTCCAAGCTATCTAGTTCCTGTTTCTCAAACTTCTTGCTGTTCTAGTTTATGTTTAAAAAGTTTAGTATTCCTTGAGTCAGAAATAATGTCACCCTAGCCCAGAAGTTACTGCTGTTTTGTAGGGAAGAGGATGCTGGATTTTAAGTGCTTTTCAAAACAATAAATACTTGTACATATACAAAGTGGAAAATCCTTTATAACAAAGGAATTGCAACAAGAGAAAGGCGTGAGAAAGACCTGCTCTAAAGTAGGTATTTAATACTCTCATTCTAATATGAAAGATTGAAAACAGCCAGAAAAACATGAATGTGCAAAGCTGGTATTCATACTCTTGGTTTGTAACATCCCTCAAGAACTCAGTGAAATATATTCCTTTAAGGCCATCATGAAAAAGATAATCCAGTGTAAGTACACACTGTAACTTACCCAGTATTAGAATGTCTCCCCGTATCCTGAAGTTCAAGTCTCTATTCCAAATGAGTACCTCACTATGCCTTCTTTCATTAATACATACTTAGACTTTGGTCTGGCTCACATCATAAGAAACTGTAGGATAGGGGTTTATTCCAGTGCTGTACAAGAACTCTTAAATCTCAGTAGTATTTGTGGCACGAGAAAAATGCTTTTCTGCTGACTGTCCTCCGAAGTGGAGTGATGGATCACAGAGTGTTACCCATCTAAACGGCAAGCAGAGGGAGCCAGCCAGGCTTGTCCTCTGTTTAGCAGGTAGAAACAGTCACCTCAAGAGGAAATTTACCTAACCCTAAACCAGGTTTCTGTTGCAGCTGGGATGAATCACCATACAGAGTGCTCAGATCTCTTCATCAGGTGTTGAGAGAACCTAGGTGACCAAGTTTTGGTGGTTAAGATTAAATTAGATCTGTTCCACCTGTTTCTCTCTAAATTGTTCTGGGAAACGGTGACTCCCTGCAGATGTGCCATTGCTTGGATCTTGCAGGATTTCAACATGCAGTTCATTATGCCTTCTTTGTATTGATCACTTTTGGAATATTCTGTCTATTTTGCTATATTCCTAAGTATCACCTTTGAAATCATAACTTACTGTGAAGTGATGTAATACTGTCTTGTGGAATGTGTGTTTTCAGTTGAGAATGACATGATAAATAACTGTCATATTAAAGCATTGTGAAAGGTACCTTCTTTCACTATCAAATAGAGTGCTTCAGAAATGCGTCCCACTCAGAGCTTGCTTTTTCATCTGGTAGGTTATCATTATTTAATATTTAGAGATGTATTATTTTGAAGATTTGCTGCTCTTTTAAAAAGGCTAATTATCTTTAATAATACAGTTGTGAGTATTTCTTTTATGTTGTATCCAGGGAAGCCAAGCTGTTGAAAGAACAATTAAGAAAGTTTATAGACCTCAGCAAAGTAACGCTAACTCCCTTGGAGTCAGTGACAGGACTCCCTTTCATTCATTTGGGCCAGGATTTTGGCCAAGATTTCTTGGGTTCATATTCTGTCTCATACCCTGGATAGAAATACTACAAGGATGCTCTCACAGACTGTGTTTTAGCTACCATGTTGCTGTTTTGCCTGAAATTACTATGGGTGGGATCACTGTCCTCAGTAGGAATGGGTGCATTCTGTCTTCATACAGGCTCATGTGATTGTCCTGTTGGTTTCTGTATCTGGCCTGAGTAATAAACAGTAAACAGGTGAGAGTGACCAAGCAGTGGCACAGTTTTCTTGGAGGGGCTGTGAAGTTTCTATCCTTGAAAATACTCAGAAGCCGTCTGGACAACCTGCTCTAGCCTGCTTGAACACATGGGTTGGACATGGTGACCTTTTAGCTGTTCCTTCCAACATCAACCTTCTGTGATTCTGTGAAATACAGGGTTTGCAATGGCTTTCAAAATACAGCGGGAACATTAGATGAAAAATTCAGTACCCTCAGTACACAACAGGTGTACAGTAGAACTAATTCATATGAAAATAATATGGCAAGTGCCATAGGCACTTTAGGAGGCAAGTGCCTCCTAAAAAAAGGAAAACTCAGAAATACATGATTAAATCAAATAAATTACTACAGAATAAATTTCATGAGAAAAAATTTCTAAATTGTTTCTTAATTGTATGCCCCTGGGAATAGTACTGAAATACTGTAAAATGTGTACTTGATCACAATCATTTTAGAAACACCATTTATAAGATTGATTTGGTATTTATAAAACAGTTTGTTCACATTTAAGAAAAAAAGTTACCTAAGATTAGTTTAGGAGGAGGTTTCTCTTACATGGCCTGATACAGAGTGGAAGAAAACCATAAATGTTAATCTGAACTTTGAACTTAATGAATAATTTTCAAATGTTCATAGTCATTAATGGCTTTTATGGCCATATCAAGAAATAAAGCCACCTTTCAAGTGCAAGGCAAAAACTGAAGTAGAGTCACAGTTTTCTAAATAAATCTGTTTAACTAATGTCTGAATTAGAATCCAGTCAACTTTTTTTTTTTTTTTCCTCTCTTTTAAGTAACTGGTTTTGTTTCTGTTTCTTTCTTTAGCCAGCAATGTTGAAGTGCTCATGTCTGGAAATGTTCGCTGCTACAATGTTATAGTGGAAATGATGAAAAGTTTCCCCAGTAGTGAAACAGTTCAGGAAGTGAGTTGCTGTTTGTTGCACAAGCTTACATTGGGTAAGTTCACAAAGTTGTTTACAGTCAGCTTATTCTGACTGTGTAAGAGTTGGAGTTAACTGGGAGCGTTACAGGCAACAACTGCTATTCCAGTGAATCCTCAGGGTGGTGTATCCTTATGTCAGATCCTTGTGTCTAATGATGCAAACATTGAGATAACCCTGGCCACAGTCAATATGGTGTCTTTATGTGGTAAATATAAGTAACAATGAGAAGCTGCCATAAAAGCTCAAGTTAGGGGGAAGTAATGAGACAGAAAAGGGTGAGAAGCAGCATATGAGAATGGGAAATCAGTAGGCCCGATTCTGTATAAAGTTACTATAAAAAAGAAGAAAATTACTTAGAAACTTCATTTTTTGAAGTTCCAATGGTGAATGTGTGGGGAAATAACTGGTGCTACAGAATTAGTTGGAAAGTATTCTCTAAAACTCTAATTTTCCTCCTTGCAATGCATTTATCTTCAGATACCTGTGCTGCATTCCTGACAGTGATGGTGCCTGTCTTGGGGCCCCCCTGTGCTGCAGCAGTGAATGAATCACTGAGTTCTGGACTTGCCTTTACTTGAGCAAAAGTACTTTGGTTGTATGGGCTAAAATGGGCTGGTTTCACATCAAGACAAATTATGTCAGTGGCAAAAAGTTGTGCGTCTAGCAGCTTTGTTCTCACGCTTGCAAATATAATAAACCCATTTGAGCAGTTGCCAAGAACCATGTAACAGGAAGTTCAAATGAAAATAAATATGTTTTCCCCGCTGCTGCATACAAACCCACTGTGAGCAGCTGCCTGAGCAGCCCTCATTCCATGGCTGGTTCTTCTTAATCGAGAGTTAGACTTCCCAGTTTTTGCAGGTGGTGGCCTGAAGCTACTGCAGATGCTGGTACCAGTGCATGACTCCCCATAATCAAGTCAGTCCCATCCTTTCACCATCTGTTCCACTTCTTCATGCAGATATTGTAAAAAATACAGATCAGACCTGAGTGCAACCCAGAGCAACTTCCCATTCCCCTTCAGAAAAGCCAGATACAATTTTCAAGAAAATGCGGTAGCTGCTGAGGTGGGAATTGCAGGGTTTTTTGGCAAGAGGTGATGCTAACCTTGAATGGTTTGCTATGCAAGGCTAACTGAAGATAGGCAGGGAAACCAAGCACTTGTGGGGACACAGCAACTTGGTTGACAGGCCTTGGACTTGCCCTGGGTGCAACCAGCCTGATTTCAATCAGACGTTTGCCATGTGTTTATGCTGACCGACAATGAAGAGTGATAGAAAAGCAGCCACAAGATCCATTTCTTCTTTGAGCCCCTCGTCTTAATAAAGAGCTACTGTGGTAGAGTTATGGAAGAGGTGTTCACAGCACCACACAGTCATGAGAACAGAGGTGAAATTTCTAGGTGCTCCTGGAAATAATCTGGAAGATTCCCATATATATAGCCAGTGTTGCTTCCCAGATTATTCTGACGGACACTGTCTTCCTAAACCCATGTTAACTGGCAATGAAATGGTGAAGTCAGCATCTACTGGCTTCCACAATCACCATCTTGCATTCTTGCTAATCTGGTAATGACTATCTTAGATTTGACTGTCTTTGGAATTTTAAGTGGCTAATACCTGTTTGGCCAGCCAAAAGTCCAACAGAATTACTCATCACATACCCTAAGATTATTAATTTCTTTAGGTAAGTAATATATTTACACAAACATACCTTTTCCATTAAAATATGTTAAGAAATAGCAATGCTGATATAACATGACCACACTACTGATCTTTTCATGTTGCTACTCTGATTCTCATTTTTGGTAATCAAGATTTAAACGAAATTGAGTATCAAAATAGAAACCATAGCTATCAAACCATATCTGACAAAGTGAGTGTTGCTCTATTATTTTCTGCTCTGATATTTTCTAACCTATGATACAGGTTTTTACAATAAATGAGGAAGTTACTTGAATTTGCTTGCTTTTTGAAAAGTGCCTTATATTCAACCTATAACATAAAATACTGTACAACTTATAATAATTGTTATGCTTTAAATATATTTATCATCAAAAGGCTTTTTTTACATTCCAGAAGGAATGTATTCTATATTTATAGTGTTGGCCTTGATTTATTTAATGAGGAGGGCAAAACCAGATAGTAAAGCAGGGTTAAATCACTTGCATCGTAGGATAAATCAAATCATTGCAGGAATTCAGGACCAGGACGGCATTTGCTTCCTGGCAGGAAGTCTGCAAGTGATACGCCAATTGTATTTTTCTTATTTTGATGACAGCGTGTGTTTCATTTTGCATAGAACCTCTGCCTTTTGTAAAAAAAAAATTTAAAAAGGCCCACAAGGATATAGATTCCAACTGTTTTTTATCCTTAAACTCTTCTTTCCACAAATTAAATTTTGTTGTGTCAAGCCCTGTAATAAGAAAACCAATGTTTGCTACAAAATTTGTGCGTTGTGTGCCAAGAAATTTATGTTAAATGTAAAGCTCTAGATATGTATTTATATTAATTTGGTATCTTATCTGTTTTCAGGAAATTTTTTCAATATCCTTGTATTACATAAGGTTCCAGAAGTCATTGTGAAGGCTGTTACAACATATCCTGAAAATGCAAAGTTACAAGCTGCAGCTCTCTATTGTTTAGCTCTTCTAAGTGAGTAAATCTCTGTCTACTTGTTAATTTTTTCATTCTAGTAATTTCCTGTGATAATTTCAAACTCCATTTCTTTAACACAGAAGGCTCACAGAAAAGCTTCAACAAAGCTGGATTTCCTACGTGATTACAGTTTATGGTTTCACTGTGATAAGGCTGTGTTCATATCATATGCCCAACATCTGCACAGTGTTCAGAGCTGCTAAGTTATATTGACAGATCTGAATAGAGCAAACTGGTTATTCATAGACAAATCTTGGACAATCCCTTCTTAACATGAGGTCTTCAGTGATAACACTGATTTGATGTTGTGTTTGCCAGATATGACAGTACTCGTGTTGTGGCAGTTGATAGCAACACAAAATCAATGCTTGTGTTTGAGTTCTGAAATCACTTAGACGATTTAAACTTTTCCTTGAGTACAGTTCAGACAGAAATTAGTTAGCTAGTGGCAAAAAGCTAAGAATCTGATCCTCTTTGTCTTTGAGTAATTGTTCCATATAAAAGTCAGTAGAAATGCTGTTTAAGAGTCCCCAAAATAGCAAAGATTAGAAATCAGTACACATTCCATTATGCTTCAAATATTATGCTCAGTGTTGGTATATTTTTTACCCCTTAGTTGCTGAAAAATCACAGGTATAAAATGATATATTTCAAATTCTGTTGCACTTTCTGGGACCAGATATCTCTCTCTTAGCAACTGCAATTTACATTTTGTTTTTTAACAGCATTGCTTCAGAGCGTAGATGGCTCTGTAATAAGTGGTTCCATGCAAATCATTCACAGTTATATTTTATGTCTGTAGTATTCTGTATGTAAATACTCAACAAAAAGAGGTACATGCAGGTCTTTTCAGAGCCAAGGCTTAGACAGATCTGTAATTATGTGATTCGTCTACTACACTACACTTAAATTTTTAACTCCTTTTATAACCTTGAAGACATTTTTCAAGTCTGTTTTAGAGTTTGTGACAAAAGATTTCTCCCTTCCCAGAAAAGGCTTATCTCCCCATTGATTTTCACACACTGCCAATGTGAGTGCCTCCATGACTACAGAAAAGTTGAGACATCGGTGTTTTGTTTTTGCAGTAAGAATTTATTGTAAATTCTTTGTATTTCAAGCTGAAACAATATTCTTAAACCGGGACTTAGAGGAAAGAAAGGAAGAGGAGGAGGAAGAAAAGCTATGCTGGTTGGAAGCATGTTACAGAGCGTTAGAACTGCACCGAAAAAATACAGATGTGCTGGTGAGAATTGCTGGATGATAGGAATATGGAAAGACTGTATTATGTATTGAATAAAATGTTTAGCCACATGCTTTTCTCATATATATCTTCAGGCAAAAAAAAGGCCTTAAGGTCTGGATTAGATTTAGAATAAATCTTACCTTTCTTGCCTTTCTTATCTTTGTTCATCTTGAGAGGTTTTAGTTACTTCTTTGGATCAAATGTGGGTAGTGAAGATGAGGCTTGTTGCCCGTAACTTTAGCCATGCAAAGATTGTTGTTTACATACTTCCTCTGTATGCAACAGCCAAACACAGGCCCATCAGCAGAAGATTAATCTTGACCTAAAATAGATACTGAAATGCAAATCAAATGATGAGATGGTCACACATGTTTGTAACTCGGGCCTATTCCAGCTATAAAGAATGTGACAGTGTACATTTTGTTCTATTTCTACATAAAGCACCTTGTACCTCTTTTGTGAACTGAAAAGCAGTCAAACTATTTAAATTTTTTCATATATTTTTAATCCTCTAAAGGTATATTTTCTTACTCTTTTTGTCTTGGTTTATATTTAGGAGGCTGCATGCTGGGCTTTGAAAAATCTGTTTCTGTATCAACGCAACCTTCATGAGAAGATTGGAGATGGAGATAATCAGTCAGTGTTGTCTTAAACTGGATTTTTGGAAATGAAAAAATGAGTGCCTATTATTAGGCCATTTGATATTTCACTTTTCAATTATTTTTAGTGTTGTAGTAGATGAAATGCATGATGATCACCCACACACGGGAAAGTTTCTTCCAAAGTATGTTAACCTTGACTCAGGAAAATCTGCTAGTATTTTAATGAAGGGTCAGAACACAGCCTATTAGAGCTAGTTTTTACAGTTCATAAGGGATTTTGTCTTCAGCTGCAACAGGGATAAAGAATGTAAGAATTAGGAAAACAGACAAGATTGAGATACCTAGCATGTAAGGAGTGTAGAAAAGCAGTGCTCATTTTCTCACAAATCAGCTGAAAAGGCATTGTAGAGAGAATGCTGCCTCATTAAAGAGAATCTACTAAGGATGGATAAGACAGAGATTTCCATTTTACTTAAACTATTTCTCAGAGTTCCTTAAAATTTTAGTCATTCAACTTTTGCAAGCTTGTTTGTACCCTTTTCTGGACCTCAGGTCACTTGGAAGGCATGGTTCCAAGGGAATTCGTGAGATTCAGGCTGGACAAAGTTGCATAGATTACAAAGGGTTTTCTTGTTGCTCTGGGAAAAGTATTAGAAATCAATTAGAAATCTGAAATTTTCATTATGTTACATAATACCTTTTTAGGAAACTGAACTACATTTATGAAGTAGCTGCTGTAATACAGTCAATGTGCTGTGATTTGTTTCTCTCTGAAAGGTTCCCAATAGACAGAGCAGTGATGCTCTCCATGCTGATGCACTCCTCTTCAAAAGAAGTGTTTCAGGCTGCTGCTAGTACCTTGGCAATTTTGTCACAACAAAATGGTAAGGGACTTCAGTTATCTTTTCTTTTTCATTCAGCAGAAAGTTATTGTAAAAATATTATAGAGAATTTAGCGTACTGTTGAATGAATACAATACTCCCTGTGATTAGAGTATTATGTTTTTGTGATAAGTAGGAAGTTAATTCTTTGCTTTGAAAAAGTTATTGTTGGCTAGTATCAAAAAATACGAGGAAATACAGTTCTCTGCCAGTTTATGTGTTGCAATTGCTACTTTTTGGAGCAGGAGACATGAAAGGAGTGTGCTCTCTTTGTATGCTTGTTTAAATATTTATCACATGTTTGAATTTCGTCAAGAGCAGCATTTGTTGAAAAATCACATGAATAAGGAATACCGCCCAACAAATACCACTTTCTTGCTTAACACAGGAGATTTGAGCAGTCCTCTTGACTTCAGTGGATCAAATTGTGTAGAAACTTAAGCATGTGCATGACAATTTTCAAGATTGCTTTACTCCTGATCGTGTCCCTAACATGGTTTCCTAACTTTTTTCAATTTGCAGACCCCCTCAAAATTTTTCAGTGGAGATGTGGACCCCTGAGTAGATTATTTAAGCCTACTGACAGTTGGCCTGCTTTTATTAGATAACTTTCACAGAATCCTTTGAAATGGTTACGGACCTCAAGTGGTTTGCAGACTGCACGTTGAAAACCACTGGCTAGATAGGAAGAAAAAACCTAGCAGTTAATTACCATTCTCTAGGTGAGAAAGCATTGTTTTATCACCAGTTTATTGAGCCATCCAAGTACATAAAACCTAACACATAAAAGGTTTTATAATTATTTATGAGATCAATATGTATCTATACTGAGAAATAGGTCTCATAAATGTATACATATTATTGTCATATACCAGTTACTTTCATAACATG
The DNA here is from genome assembly GCA_013398115.1 of Falcunculus frontatus. Lineage (NCBI taxonomy): Eukaryota > Metazoa > Chordata > Aves > Passeriformes > Falcunculus > Falcunculus frontatus. The sequence continues at coordinate 73,217 of VZRV01001881.1, read as the reverse complement.
TTACTGACAAGTGGGCCTCTGATTCCTTTTGGAAATCTAAAGCAAGTTTTTCTCTTTTTTTAAATTATTATTCTTTTTTTTTCCCCTAAATGAATGTGCTTATGGCAGAAATGATAGACGTAAAGAAGCTTAGTAAAACCTTCTGGCACAATGCAGTATTGCTTGAACTAACCATCTGAAATGGATGTACTGAACTGGGAATAACAAGATTTGGTGGTAGTTACTACGATAATTTTTAAAGTGTTCTGATTCGTATTAGCTACGGTTATAGCTACAGCATGTACTTGGATATTTGAATTTTCAAAAAATGAATTAATAAAGTAAATAGAATGAATAAATATAATTTCATTTTTGAAGTTTCATTCTGGAAGTTAGAAGGCTTTTTAAAGTTTTACGTTCTAGCTTTCCCATTTGATCTCAGAGTGCAATTAGGAAAAAGTTTAAGAATAAACATTTCTGAAAATATAAGTAGGGCTATACATTCTCCTTCTCATATGCTAACTTTACATGAGTAAAAATAGCAGATATATAGAAACTTATTAGACCGTCAGAAATTATAACGTGTTTGATTAAGCTATGCAAACGGAAGTCAGCTTCAGCTCAAATTGTTTCCCATTCTAATTTATACTGTTATGTCTGTTTGGTGAGCTGAAAACACTGAAAAAAAAAGGAGGAGAGAAAAAAGTTGGTTTTCAGAACTATACAGAAAGAAAGAAAGGACGATTTACTTACAGGATGCTTAATATTTTGTGTTGTAGTAAATATTAGGAAGACACTTTTGGCAAAAGGCATACATATGAATGTTTTGGATATAATGAGGAAACATTCACATTCTCCTGAAGTTGTTGAAAGTGCCTGCAGGATCCTGAATCGTGTTTTCGAAGGAAGGTAATAAAATTAGAAATGCATGTCCCCTTCCAAGGTGAAGGGTTTTGAGATTCTGTACCGTAAGTGACCACATTTAAATTGTTGACTGATAGTAAAATTGACACAGGCTGTCAGCCCTGTTTAAGACATGGAAGTTTGTAAGCCCTATAGTCAAATGCCCAGGTGAGTGTATGTAGGGAGCTGCATGTTCTTCCTTTCATGGTTCTCGTGCAGTGAAATTTGAATAGACAGTGCCTGGGTGGTGTCCCCTCCTGTTAACGACACTGAATTCCATTGAGAGATAAGAAATTTCCCACAAAATTACCTCTGATTATTAAAATAGCATTTTTTCAATATTACTTTCTTGTTGGCTAGGTGGAAGTATTTACATAGACTGAATTAATAGAATGGCATGAAAATAATTTGCGATGATGAAGGAAAGTACCACAGTTTAATTTATATTTCAGATTTACAGTGTTCCAAAGGGTATCACACAGTGTTAATTTCAAAATCATTTCACAAATACATGTGAAATTTAGAAATACATTCTTTTTATTTATTTAATAAACAATATTTTCAGTTTCCCTCATCTGGATGTAATGACAGTAGCGGTATCAGAAGTTGTAAAAGCCATGAGGAAACACGAAAAATCACTCTCTGTACAACTGGAAGCACTTCGAGTCCTTTTACACTTCATGATGCCCGGTAAGTCATCCAAAGGCATACACCAAATCAGAGAATAGAATCAGATAGCAGGATAGCATTCTTATCTAATGACACAGCCTTTAATGGGACTTCAAAAAATTACTGCAGTTCTGTACATAGTAGAGAACAGCTGTATGTCTTTAGGAACATACAAAATGGGAGAAAATATTTGAGGTATTGAAGGTAACAGACCAAAATTATCACTGCTGATTTCCCCTTAATTTCATCAGTGAAGAGTTAGCTCCATTACTTCTAAGGAGTTCAGGGAATGAGTGTGGAGCTATCACTGTGATTGTGGTTTGCATCATCAATCCCCTTTAAGTGAGAGCAAACCATGTTAATGATATGAACATTGTTGTACCACAAAATGCAATTGTTTTGATAGTATCTCTTGGAAGGAACATAAAAACTGGACAGCGATCTTTATATTTAAAGATATAAAATATACAATTATATACTACTTTCTATTAAAAAGCAGAAACCAAACTGACTAGTTTAGAAATTCCTTTCCAAAAAAACCCCTTGGCAGTCTGGAGGGGGAAGAAATGTTCTTTATTAGTTTTATGCCTTTAGTAGAATTTGGGAAAAGTTTTAACTCTTTTTGTCAGTACACTGCTATTTATCCTGCTTTTTTCCTCTGATATTAAGTGTAAGAGTACAGACATGGGGTAATGATTTTTTTTTTTCAGAACAACTTTTTGCAAGTATCTCTCAGCAGTTTTAGTTGAACATTTACAAAACCAATAACTCTGAAAACAGTGACCTGGCTAATATGCAGACTGATTGCAGGTTTTCAGTTTCCTTTATTATTTGAGTTATAATCCTAATGCTTTCCTCTTTTTTCAATGAACAGCAGGATTTAGACTTGATATATATGTTCTAACATGGAGGCAAGGTGCTTTGCTTGCCAGTATCCTGGAAGTGAGGCCCTTCTAAAGTGTAATCAGAGAGCACCAACTGGATGTTGGAACTTGCAGGTTAATTATGGAATAAAAAAGTAATTCATGGGAAAAATAGTAATCGCAACCAATATGAATGCTGAAGTGACTTTGGAAGGATCTCTGGGTACTTGCTGTAGTGTCACTTGACTGCAAGTGCCAAAAGAAAGGTAAATCTGAAAGACCTTTCTCTGTTTTTTTAATATGTGCTCACATTTCACTTAATGTCATCTGTGTATAAAATTTGTCCTATGATGTGCTGCCAAGTGAGGAAGAACAAATAGTTTATAGCTTCTGTACAGTGACTCCTTGCCAGAAGGAAGAAGCATTCTCAAGTAGGTATCAGGAACACCAGGAAACTCCATAGCTCAGAAAAGTGATATATTGCAATGTACCTTAGAACAAATTCTTTGGCACAATTTTGTATTTTCATAGTAAGCAGTGAGCAATTATGTGGTGAAATTTTCCTTTCAAACACAATGTACTCACATTACAATATAAATCTGGAGGGACTCCAGACTCTGCAATACGGTGTTCTGAAAATACCATAAGATCTGAATTATGCTCTCTGAGTCACCTCAGTGTTCATTTGGTTGTTAGATTGTATTTTTGGGTTAATGATGGGGAGAATGTGAAATCTGCTGTTCTCAGGAAGGCTTTTTTCCATTGTTGCAGATACAAAGAATGAACACCAGAATGGTTCTTCCAGAGATGTGGGAGATGCTGCTTTTGCACTTACAGTAAAAGTCATTAAAAGCCAGTGTCTGTTGGAGGGAACTCACTCATTGGTGCTTAATGCTTTAAACAGGGTATAGTTAAAGCTTTTTTCTAATGGATTTGTCATTATTTTACACTTGCAATGGTGAATCATTTGTAAGCTTTAGTTCTGCATTGTTTTTCCTATTGATTTGATAGAATTAATCTTAACTCACAAGTTTCATTGATCTATTAGGCTTTCTTCTTACTTTCTTTTCTGGAGTGTATTAGATGATTTTTACACAGTAACTCCGAAGGATATTTATTTTTAAAAAGCTAATTTTTTTCAAGGATACAGTTTATTTGTGATTTCTTTTTTTCTAAACAGACTATACATGAAAAGTGTCCTCATGCCTACATCTCAGCTACACATAGAACTGAGTGCCCAACTCAGTTGTCTCCATTCTTTTCACTGTTCAACTTTTTCAGCCCCTGTAAAACAGAATGATCACAGTGCCTTGAAGGGGAAGCTTAAAAAATGAAAGGCTGAAGCAGACTCAGTCTATGCAAAAGAAACACTGGGAACTTTGCACAGCAAATTAACCTTATATCCTAGTGATGGGAAATGTTTCACTTCATGGCCTTCAGAAGAATCCAATCTCTACAAGGCTTTCAAGGTTCACATGATCACAATCAAAATGTAGCAATTTAAATTCTTTTAGAAGTCTCTCTCAGGAATTTTAAGCTTGCCAAACAGATTCAGTCAAGGAAATTTATGTCTCTTGCATTTATTATAGAAGTCAGAGCAAGTAATGTATCAGTGAAATAGTTCAAGAATGTCTAAAGGACATCTTGATCTGAAGATACCAGATACAGGAGTTAACAAAGGAGGTGAAATAATTTTTGCTTCGGAAGGTCTTCAGTATTTTGTGATCATCCTGATCGCATTTTCCAATGCAGCTGGTTTGTGGTTTGAGGTACTACAATATCAGCCAGAAGGGCTAGAAATTGACACATTTAATTAAAAACTAGAGACAGAATAAGGAGGAAGTTGGGCTTGACTCCATTGAAATAATTTTGCAGATTTGCAAGTCACTGTGATGGCTGTGACACTCTCAGATCTAGACCTCGTCTAGGTTTCCTCCATCTAAAAGTGGGGGGAAATTGGGAAATAATTATCTCAAATAACCCGCTGAATTTCTAAATAACCAAACAAAAATTTTAAAATCTTGATAAGGTGTGGAAATAGGTATGTTGCTTCATATATTTTTCTTTTCATATTTTTTCAGTTGCCAGCATGTTTATCACTTATTGCAGTTCTGAAAAAAACCCAACCCACTTTTTTTCCTTTTTAACCACTAAGGAAGTACATTTTGTCCCTCTGCTTGACCTAGAAAAATGGTGTAAACTTATCAATGAGATTTGGAGGAAAAAAAATTCCAATTTTCATCAGAAAGATAGCTAAGGAATATTTTCAGAATCAAAGGTGAAAATCTGGGGAAGTTATGAGCAGCTGAAACTGATGGTTGATAAAATTTTTTAAATTGTGATTGTTGTTACTTATTGTCACATCAGCTGTAATTTCACATACTGAAGAACAGCGTTCATTTGTTGTTGCAGAACAGCTTTAAGAGCAAGCAACTCTTCTGTTGCCATTGTAAGCAGAACAATCTTGATCTGATTTTATCTTCCTTTCTCCATTAGTTTATTGGAAATCCTAGCATTCAGAAGTGTGGATTAAAACTACTTGGTTCTGTAGCTGAGTGCACTGGTGCACTAGAAATTTTAACCCAGCAAGGAGCTACTGACACTGTGCTTCACACCCTACAGATGTATCCAGATGAGCAAGGTAGGGAAGGTGTTTTGTCAGTAGAATGAGAATGACATGTAGGAGGATTTGTAACAGATCTGTTGCTCTCTTTAGTGCTGGATGTGATGTAGGTTGCATGGCAAAAGAAGGCTGTAGTGCTGCAGAGTCCTCAGATTCATCCACATTGTAGTTCTGCCTGGCCCTGTAATAGCTTGTGCAAGTAACTTTCTGGAACGTTACTAAAAGACTACTTAAATCATGGGTTTATTCCACTCAGAATGTCTGAATTATCCGTGTCTGAATAATATTTATTTTTCTTCTAGACATACAGTGTTTGGGTCTGAGTCTTCTACGCTCTTTGATTACAAGAAAGAGTTTGTGTATTGCAAGTATGCATGTCCTGTCAGCAGTTCTGGTTTCTACTCTGCGACGATTTAAAGAAGTCACTGAAATCCAGATGCATGTATGTGTCATTTCTGTGTATGAAGATGAAAACAAAACTCAAAACCTTAGAAAATTATTTCAATATAGTTATATTTGAAGTGTAATTCCATATTTTACTTACTTTATTTTGATTTTTTGAAATTACTGGATTAGTATAAACCTTTGTAATTAAACTGAGACATTTGTCGTAGAGATGGTTTTCTTGGAGGCAAATACTCAATCCAGAATATGTAAGCAGAGGTTAAGTGTTTATCTAAGACTTCTGAGATCTGCGAACTAGAACAAATTTGTCAGTCATGGTCCCTTGTTCTGTGAATCTGTAACCATTTCATGAAGTAACCATCAATATAGTACTGATTGCCCTTCTTTGAGAAGTCATAGAAGATAACTTCATTGCCAGCCTTGTCGCCAGGAATAAACTTAGTGTAGGAATGCTGTATTTAAGAAAGGATATTGCTGGAATACTATCAGACTTTGGACACACATCTGTATATGGAAGGAAAGTTCTTTGTAAACACACATTTAATCCTTGTGTGAAGTTTTATTTCCTCTGTTTCAGAAGCTTTCCCTGTTTGTTACCAGTTTCATTTTTTTGGTGGAATAGAGCTTGCCTGTGACATCAGCTTTCTATGAGAGTTTCTATATTTCTCTTGCAGATTAACATGAAAATATCACAAGTACAGCCTCCCTTCTTTGCTGCTCTTTTCCCCCCAACCTTTCCACATTTAGCTTAGCAACCAGTGTAGAGAGAAATAAAAATAATGTACTGGAATAAGGAAGTTACTTTAGTTTTGTCTGGGTTTGGACAAGGAGTCCATAATTTACCCAGTTCACCCTTCATTTACTTGCAGAATCATGGGGTAATTTTGTATTTCTTCTTAGTTTTTAGATACACCTGTTAATTTTGTCATTTAGTTTAATAGTTCTTTTCAAATTCAGGGATTACAGAGGAACACACTGGAACAGGGGATGTATCTTCGTTCCATATCCTTAGAAGGAGATTGTTTCCTCTTCACATTTTCAGGAAATCACAAGTACATTTGTCACTGCCAGGCAGGACCTTGTCAGATATTATGGTGCATATTTGACTTTTCAAAGTGTCAGTTAATATCTGTTTGAGTGGGTCAGCTAAAGAAGCATGAAACTACAGCTATATAAACACAGAGACACCTGCTATTTCTGCCTTCTCTCCTGAACTTCTCTTATTTTGAACTAATGCATGTTTAAAAGCAAGACAAAAAAATTAAAGCACGAATCATTTGGTTGAAATTTGATTTTGTTGCATTACTTGTTTTAAAGTGACACTTTTTAACATTGTACTTCTTTCAATGTTGTATTCTTAGGGATTTCATGCAATCTTGGCAATTCTTGGTTTGTCACCTTGTTTTGCAAAGCTTCTGGTAAATGAATCATTTGACACAGTCATTTTCTACCAGATGTCCATGTGTTTCACTGACCAGCGAGATCAACAGGTATCGTCTTTCTTTGACAGTTCCACAGCTGAAGAATGTTGGTGCTTTTTTTTGTCCTAACTTTTATTGTTTGTCTTCCCATTCAGTTTCAAAGCCTGTGTTGTAAATGTTTCGCTAAAATAGCTGAAAATGATGATTTAAAAAATATGATGTTGGAAAAAGCATGTATGGAGTACAACAGTATTATGGCTGAATGTTTACTTCTGCTGGGAGCTGATATTAATAAGAAGACAAAGACAAACTCTTTGATCTATCAGGTAATACATGGAAATATATATATAAAATTTTATTCTTTACAAATTTGTGCTTTTGGGTTCCTTTCTGTTGTCATGTGAATATTTATTTCACAGAACACAGAGAACAGAGAGGCTGCTCCCACATGCCCACAAGTGCTTCTTGCTAAATGTGGCCACCTTTAAATTTAATTTTTTTTTTTTTTTTGTGAAGTGGTATGCATAAGCATTTCTTTATTTTGGTGCAGTGTCTAAGTTTTAAGCAGTCTGAGAGAACCCCACTGCCTGAAGGGAATTAGGAAGTGTTCAGTTCTGCTGGTAGAACTGTCTGGGTGATGAAGCACAGCTGGGTTGGGAACTGACTATCCATTCACAGAGTGTGAGGTGGGCAAATCAATGTTAGCAAACCACAGAGGGCATACTGAAGTAACTGAAAGCATTTCTAGAAAATATTTTTAATGTTGACAACAACATTGGTCTGTGTAGCAACGCAGGCTTGGAGATTGGGAAGAGCCAACTGAATCAAAGAAACATAAGGGTTGGAAAAGACCTCAGTGATAGTGAAGGCCAAACTTTGGCTGAACACCACCTTGTCAACTAAGCCAGAGCCCTAAGTGCCACATCTAGTTGTTTCTTGGACACTTCCAGGAATGGGGACTCCACCACTTCCCTGGGCAGCCTGTTCCAATGCTTAACCACCTTGTCAGTGAAGAAATTCTTCCTCGTGTCCAACCTGAACCTCCCCTGGAGCAGCTTGAGGCCACGTCCTCTTGTCCTGTCACTGGTTGCCCAGGAGAAGTGGCCGATCTCTATGGGCTACACCCTCCTTTCAGGTAGTTAAAGCCGGTAGACCTGAGCTCACTATCATTAGGCAAGGCTTGATGAGACTCACTGTTGTTGCCTGTTCGTTGAATATCCGGATGGTAACCTCTAAGTGCCTATTTTCCACTAAACAGATAAATAAATGAAGTTGCTGTAGACCACATACAATAACAAATCTAGATAAATAACCATTCATTTCTGCCTGAAAATTGTGTGCGCTCATGACAAAAATTACGATTGCAGAACTCAAGCATTTGATGCATTTTGGGCAAAGCATTCATGAAAATGGGAATTGGTACTCAGGCACCTTAGGCAGGCATGTGCTCCAAGGACTAAGGAATTGCATAACCGACAAGGAGACACAATCCTTAAAATAAAGTCCTTTACCCTTAAAATAAAGTCAATCTGAACTTGAGACAAGCCTCTTAATGCAGTCTGAGCTGTTACTTGAATGCTTCACATTCTTGGTTTGTTTTAATTGCTTTTCTCTATTAGGTTTGTGAGAAAGGAAATAATCCTAAATTGGTGGAATTGTTATTAGCCAATGGTGCTCGAGAGCAGGATGTTCGGAGTGCTTTGACCATCAGTATAAAGAGAGGAGACAGCCAAATCATCAGCTTGCTCTTAAAGAAGCTTAGCCTTGATGTCACCAACAGCAGTATATGTCTTGGAGGATTTGGTTTTGGCAGATTAGAACCTTCCTGGCTCATTCCTCTATTCCCAGATAAACTTACTCAAACAAGAAAACAAAGTGAGTATATATAGGAATTGCTATACAAAATGTGTCAATATCTTTTGATGGTACTATGAAAGTGTTTTAGGTGAAGACTTTCAGCTGAGAATCTCTTTGTAGCACTCAGCTGGCTATAGAAAGTTTGGCAAAACTTGAAAATAAATGAAGTTATTTCTGGGGTTTTTTAAAGCTACTTGGATTTCTTGGAGATTATTTCATCTTTTCCATTTCTTGTATATACAGATGCAGGTTCTGCACTGGCAAGGATGGTGCTCAAATTCCAGATGAAGAACATTTCAGAGGATAGATTAAGAGCCTCCTCTGATCCAAACTTGTCTGAAGATGGAGTGGAGAGAAACTATGATTGGAATTTCATACCTGACCCATTAGTGGACAGTATTTTTCCTTTGAGTGATGATATTGATAGTGAAGGTAATTGTTTTTCTTTTCTTTTTTGCTTTTTATAATTCCAATCTAATGTACTAGAGCTAGACTATAGCCATAAATTGGTTGTTCATTTGTATTTGAGATATAACAACTCCCATGAAGAAAAAAACTTCTATCTAAAATTCTGTTTGGGGTAACATTGGAAAATAGTTTGTGGTGAGTATGTGCTTCATCTACAAAACTAAGACCTCGAAGAATTTTATTCAGTTATACATTTAAAATTAGTTCATCATGCATTCAGTTTTTTGTAGAGAGAAAGAGTGAGATTCATGGAACGGAATTTAGATTTTGACTTTTTCTGTCTGTTTCTGAGCTGCCTTTATAGTCTATGACAAAAAGCAAGACCTTCAAGAGCCCAGTTTGTCTCATCATGAAGTCAGGTGTATTGCAATCTAGAAACTTCTCTGTTCCCTGGTAGTCTGCAAATAAAGTTCATACAACCAGATCTGGTATAGAGGACTATGTTATTAACAAATAAAATAGGTGAAACAAGCCCTATCCCAAAGATAACTAATTGATCAGAAAGTGTAAATAACAGATTTATGTTCAACCCAACATCATTCTTTGTAAACAGGACATTTGAATGCCTTTAACTTATAGAAAGACATCATTTCTGTCTATACTATCAGCAAGTTAGTAATGAAAGTAGCCTTAATTTGTAATGTATCTTTTTTGTTGTTCAAATATTGCTCTTGTTTTAGAGCAGTTGGTTACTTAAAATCATCACAGATGACGAATTTGAATTCTGGAATCAGAGAATCCTAAGGAACTTTTTGATTCTGTTTTGTTCTTTTCCTTATATCATTCAGTGCCACTTTTCATTTCTGTAGGTCTATTTGTTGCCCCATATAGAAAAGTTGTTATCATGAAAAAATGCAGGAGTGATTTTAGGAGTTTTAAAAGTAGTTTTGAGAAGAGGGACATCAAATATCTCCAGATAATTACACCAAATGTCTCCTAAATCACCAAATCCAGAGTGGCATTTGATGTTTCATTCTGAATAAATGTGGGAGTGCAAATGTATCTATTGAAATACAACCCTTTTCTATTTTAAGAAGTTATTTACACTGCAGTAGCAGAAAGATGTGTTATGAAACCTGTATAATAATCCCAACCTGATGGAAACTTTAAATCATAAATCATCAGTGCAGGTCCTGCAATCACCTGCGGGTCCTACTTGAAGAATGTCAGGTTAGTATGGCCCCTCTGCTCTGAAACACACTGACAGCATTCTTGGCCTATTGCACACAGAATTGACCAGTGAGATCCTGCCAGTATTGATGCTTTTGGAATGCATCTCTCTTTTGTCAGCATCTATATTACAGTTGAACTCTGAGCCTCATCTTTAAATACATTTTCTTACCTATTTCTCCTCCTGTGTTCAAGGAAGTGAAGGTTCACTTTTTACCAAAAAGAAGTCCAATTCCATTGCAGTTGCTGATTTATGTTGTAGGGAAATGGCATGTCAAAGAGGTTCTCCTACTCTGCTGCGACATTCCTACTCTGTGGTAAGTCAAATCCTTGCTCATTCCAGGTTTTTAGGTCCATCTGCATTGCCTCCTCCAAAACTGTTAATAATCAAGTGTTAGGAAAGGTCATGTAACCATATGGGCTTTGTCTCACTGTTGCCATTTGGTGTTCCCTTCTGTTGTGGTCCACTGTACGGATGGATTTATGTCAGCAAAAATTTATGATTACTAAGAAGTAGACACCCTTTTGAATTGTTCAAATTTTCGGTCTGGTGTTCAAATGGAAATACAGGGATCATGGGCCGATTCACAAAGATTTAACTTCCCCTTAGTGAAGCTGATCTTCAGCAATGATTAATGGAGAGAGACCAATTCCCTAAGAAGACATTAAGAGGACAAATTGGTGGAATCAAAGTCACGTTCCTTTGGAAGGAGCTTGTCGCTTTCCATTTACTGTAAAGGGAAACTGGAGAGACTGGCTACCCTAGAGGAAGTTATGTTTTGCAATATCCTGCTCCATCCTGTTACTGCACCCTAGTGAAAGTCATTCTGAGTTGCCAGAAATGCACTGCTTCCATTGCACTTTAAATCTACCATTCTTTCATATTGCATGGATCAATATGTCTCGTGAAGATGTGACCTACTGTTGTTTTCAGTTCAAGTATACAGTGTCTTTGTGTTCTCCCTATAGGCTCTGATGAAAGGAAACCATAATAAGAAGATATTTACTGAATTTTGATGATTTCAGAACATGCTTATGTTCCTAAAAGCTTTTTCTCTTGGATTTTGCAGGGACCTGGCTCAGATTATGAACCATTAATGAAACAAAGACGAAAATTCTTGCTCTCAGATGAATCCCCCAGTAAGTAAAATATACAGTTTAAGGTATATAACAGATCTGGCATCCTTAATGCTTTCACAAATGTAGCTAGCAAATATTTGAGACAGATTATATATTTGTTAAGGATACATTTGGGAAATACTACAGTGAAGTAAAAATAATGCATATATAGGGATTTTTGTTTCCTGGACTCCACAAATAATTTATGTAGACAATGGAATTTATTGTGTGCCCTTATTAGCTTTCAAAAGCTCCTTCTGTTGCGTAGTGTGTAAGCATCCATCTCTTTCCCTTCCCTACTGTCTTACATATTTCTGTGTCTTAATAGAATTCTTCATGGATTTGGATCTTAACCAATATCTAAACATTCACTCTCTTCTGCATCTTTAAATCCCAAGCTGCTTGATCATAATTTTACGTAAGTGATAAATGAAATCATGGTATTTTCACTTTTTTTTTTTAATAGAAGGTGTCTCAAAATTGTCATCACATATAAGACCATCAGACAGTCTTTCTTCATTGATCTCAGAGAAAGAATATATTAAATCGCTAGATCTTTCATCAAATGAGCTGGAGAACATTGATGCCATCAGCCAGAATAGCTGCCTAACTAGTCATCTGGAACACCTTGAGAAACTGGAACTCCACCAAAATGCTCTTACAAACATTCCAGAACAACTGTGTAAAGTAATTCTGCATAATTTTCTGTAATACAAATTGAAATTAGTTAAAATAAAATGTTGGTCTCTAATAATGTAATATATATGTATTGTAATAATGTGTCCATAGCAATATTATTCAAGAACATGGGTGTATATTTTCGCATGCTTCATACATTTGCTCAACTTTCATTCAGTTGATTCATGTTCATTAGAAATAAAAGTATTCTCACGGAATAGTTTTAAGTCATTTACTGCAGAGAACTGCTTTAAGATGTGTGATATTAAGTAGCATAATAATGGAAATGGAACTGAGAACTGCAGGCAATTAATATCTTGAATTTTATGAAATGTAGCTAATTATTTTTGAATAATGCCCTATACCTTATTTTGTCATAGAAATATTATAGGTTACATTGGTACGATTGCTATTTTCCGCTATTTTTCCATGTGAGATAAATATAAATAAATTACTAATTTGTATAAAAATATAACTCGATTATAAACATATAAATTCATATTTTCTTTTAACTTCTTAAAAATGAATTATCCTTTTCTTTCAGAACTTGAAATGCTTGACTTACTTGGATTTGCACAGTAACCGATTTACTTCTTTCCCGACTTACTTACTGAAAATGAATTGTATTGCAATTCTTGATATCTCTCGAAATGACATCGGACCTTCCTTTGCTTTGGATCCATGCCTCAGATGTCCAACTCTAAAGCAACTTAACCTTTCATACAATCAGCTGGTGTGCACTCCTGAATTTCTTACAAGTGTTGCTGAAAATCTGGAACAACTCTTGCTGGAAGGGTGAGTAGCATGAGTAAATGGGCTGTAGCATTACAAACATAACAGGAAATAATAGATTTGTCATGCAGAATGATGACTCTTATAGCATGGAAAGGATTGTTTAGTCGCCAGTGAAACACTGACACTGTCTTCCAAATGTGTAAATTGCTAAAATTTTCACTGTTGTATTGCAAAGTACAAGGCATGAGAATGGCTTTGGACCTTGATAGAATCTAATAGCTTTGCTGTTCCAGTAACATACTAAATGTGTTGTAGTTCAGTATCCTTCTAGTACCATACTATTAATCCACAGGGCTGTGTAGTCTGACATAGTCAACTAGGTTTTCTGTATACACAATACAGTTTCCACTGTATTTCATATGCACAAAAGCTTTTCTGGAAGTAGTATTAATGTGATTTTAGGTATTGGTATGGATATTTTTTAAATGACAAAAACAGAGAAAACATGTAGCTTTTTGTTTGCCAGCACTTACTCTCATATTTCTTAGTGAGGTAATTCATACCTATATGGAATTATTAAGAATGCAATTGGTGATACCTCTGTAAACTGCAGAGACTGTGTCATTCATTTCCTACAGTTCATGCTAAATAAGATAATGAACTTTGTTAATAATACTACCCTGGCAAAACAGTGGATGGATCTTTTAACTCTGTGTTTTTGGGATCTTTCTCTTCCTCTTTCTGGTGTTCTTCTCCCCAGAATACATTGTGTAAAATTATATATTCATCCTGAATTCCATTCCATATAGGGAATCCTTTTTAAAAAGTTTTTTTAAGTTATTAGTAATTCTGTAATTATGATATTGCAAACACATATTTTTAGTACAGAACCTCTCACCAATGCAACAATCCTCTTTGTGTGGGATTGAACTCCAGTATGTAATTAAAAAACTAAACCTTGCAATACATTTTGACACTTTGTCTCCAAATTAATTAAACTGATTTTAATATCAGTCATGTTATTCCACGTTGCCTCATCTGCTAGTGTTTTTGCTGACTGGTCAGTCTTTATGTAGATAAAGTCTTCATTTTGTTTTACTGGTGTAAGGATGACTTTGTCAGATCAACACTACTTTCACCTTTTACGTAATAGTTTCTAAGTAAAACATGGATTTTCTTTTTTCTTGTTGTTATCATAGAAACAAAATTTCATGCTTATGTTCACCCCTGTGCTTGAAAGACCTGAAAATTTTAAACATTAGTAAGAACAGTATTTCATCCCTTGCTGAAAATGTCTTCATGGGATGTACAAAACTGGAGCAGTTCAATGCCAGGATGAATGTTCTCGGTAAGTACCTGCGAAAATAGGATTTACCTTCTAGAAACTATTCCAAGTCACAAAATTCCTCTGCCACCAGCATTTGGAGTCTTGGGAGAACAGAAGACAATAATACCACATGTAGTTGTCCTTGTTCATACATTTTCCTGAGCATTACCTTTTGATCACTGAAGCTTAGAGTATGCTTCCAGTCATCTGATCTGACTCAGTTAATCCATCTTGTTTTTACATTTAGAGTGGATGCTGTAAAAATGGATGAGTGTACTTGAGATTGCACATACTGCTGAGGAAGGTTCAAGGCAGAGGAAATCATTCAGATTGCAAATCTAGTACTAATATAGGTTTAGTACTGTAATGTAATACATAGATGCATCCTGGCTTGTACCAGCAACAGTGTGGCCACAGGACCAGGGCAGTGATTGTCCCCATGTACTCAGCACTGGTGAGGCCACACCTCGAATCCTGCATTCAGTTCTGGGCCTCTCAGTGTGAGAAAGACATTGAGGTGCTGGAGCATGTCCAGAAAAGGGCAACAGAGCTGGGGAAGGATCTGGAGCACAAGTCTGATGAGGAGCAGCTGAGGGAGCTGGGGGTGTTTAACCTGGAGAAAAGGCGGCTCAGGGGGAATCTTATCACTCACTACAAGTGCCTGACAGGAGGCTGTAACCAGGTGGGGGTCAGTGTCTTCTCCCAGGGAACAGACAATAGGACAGGAGAAAATGGCCTCAAGTTGTGTGAGAGGAAGTTGAGATGGGAAATTGAGAAAAATTTCTTCCCTGAAAGGGTCGTCAAGCAGTGGAACAGGCTGCACAGAGAAGTGTTTGAGTCCCCATCTCTGGAAGGTATTTAAAAGACATGTGAATGTGGCCTTTAGGCCTTTAGCGGTGGACTTGGCAGTGCAGGGTTAACAGTTGGGCGCAGTGGTCTCGGAGATCTTTTCCAACCTAAATGATTCCATGATTAAGTATTTACCACGCTATATCTGGCATTGTCTTCAGAATAAGAGAGAATGTGTGTTTCAGTTGCCTGCCTGCAGGTGTCATTTGAGATGCCCTGAATCATCCCCCTTGGCTTCCAGGTTCTGTTCCAGAAAAAGCAGGTCTTCCATAGCTCCTGTGTTTTATCTTTCAACCTTGTGCACACAGCTCGGGTAGCAGAGGGCAGATCCTCTTCACTGGAACCCAGTGCTAAGGAGCTGAATTGAGTCCATCTGGAGTGTGTGTCAGTGGCTTAGCATATTTTATGCAAAGGTGTCAAAATGGTTTTATCTATGCAAATTACAAGTTATACAAATTAGATTTTCAATGGTACTGTAAGAGTTCATAAGTTACTGTTAGAATTTATTCTTTCTTCGAGACATAAAACCTTCCATTTTGAAATTATTGTCACATTATTTCAGAACTTAACTCTTAGAATTGCATTAAAAACAGCTGAACCATTAGACTCATTTTTATAAGAATGAATAAGAATGAATGGGTGAATAAGACCCAACAAATCGTGGATCACATGAGAATCTTTTGTACACTTGCAGTACAGTAAAGTGTAAGTAAGATTATTTTAGTGTTTGATGCCACTAGGGGATGAAGGATAACAATGTAGAATTTGTTAAAAGCCAATATATTATTAATTTTGGGAGTTTAGTTTTAAATAAACTTTTTAAAAAAACATTTGAACTCTGCCTTTGGTAGGTGATACCTTTGTATGAAAATGATAGAGTGATCTTTTAGACTATCTAAGCTCCAGTCTTAAAAATAATTTAAACCATTCTTAAAAGTAAAAGGATTAACCTCTTTTTCTGCTCTAGAAAAAATACCTGACTTGTCATCCAGCATAACAAGTTTAAAATTATCCCAAAATTGCTTTGTTAATGTTCCAGAAGCAATTCTTCTTCTACCACAGTAAGTTTTTCTTCTATTTATTGATGTTAATGTGAAGTTCTCGATAAAGAAAATCTGATGACAGAATTATTGTTAAGCAGAAAATTCTGCTTGTTTTACTGATTTTCAGGGAATCTTCACTAACTGGTTAAATCCAGAACTTGGTAGCTTTGAAACTGAAGACAAATTAGTCATTTTCTTCATGAATCTGAGAAATTCTGTTCCTCAGATTCGAATCACTATTGTTGAAAATATATTCCTTGACAGCTGAAGCTGACAATTCTTGCTGAGAATACTATAATTAATCTCATATTTCCTTGGAACCAACAATAAAAAGATAATGGCAATTTTTGCTTTTTGAGTTCTGCAGGCATTTGCACAAGGCTACTGAGATTAGTTTTTCACTTCCCAAATAACATGAGATATTTATTCTCAAAGAAAAACACTTCCTCTAGAAGGAATTGTGATAAAGATGCATGTGACATTTATTTCACTATACCTTCAAAACATTACTCATGTGAAAATTGGACTTCTCCTTTTTTTATAGAAGTTGCTGACCTTAACAGATCAGTAGAATGAGATTGTGGAAGGAGTGCTTGGAAGGAGTGATCCAATAGGTGTGGGGAGATGTGAGTGCTGATGGCACTGTAGAGAGGGCAGATCCACAGATTTGGGAACTTACGTTAATGAAATTTGCATAGAACATGTTATTATTAACGTGATATTGCACAGTTTCAGCATGCTAACATTCACAGCAGCAGATTTAATGGATGTGTTGAAAAAAGTGCAGTTTTCAGGTTCTACGTCTCCCAGCTCAGACAAATCAACAAGGTGTTGCATGCATTTTTGTGTGCTTCATGTTTCATAGTAACGTGAACAGCGTATTTGTCCAATAGGTGTAGGTAAACTATGTAATTTCTGCACATACATGTATTTGCAAACATACCCACTTCTGTTTGGATTTCAGTCAGAAAACCATCTCTTGTGATAGCTAATCCACTTGTTTATTAAAAATTAATACAGTTTTGGTTCCAGCTAATCTGCATTTTATTTTCTCATTTGCTAACTTCTCTCTTTTTTATTTTCATGTTTTTAGTTTGCGATCAGTAGATTTAAGCCAAAACAAGATTGTAAGCCTGCCTGGACCAACGCACTGGAAATCACTAAATTTAAGGGAGCTGTTATTTAATCATAATCAAATAGACGTCTTGGACTTGAGTGAAAAGGCATGTGCATGGTCTAGGCTAGAAAAGCTACACCTCTCCCACAACAAGTTAAAGGAGGTAAAGTGTAAGATTCTACCTAAAGAAAATTTAGTTGCTTTTCAGTTGAATGCAATTTTTCCATGTTCATTTGATTTTCGTGTCACCTCTCATACCATTCATTGTGCATTGTATTAGTGAAATGGTATGTAAGTGCAAATAGTACTTTCTGTGAATGAAAATTGCTATATTATATTCAGCTTTTCTGCCTGCAATGTGTCATATAATCAGTTTGAATAATGAATTACTTATAAGGT
The DNA here is from genome assembly GCA_013398115.1 of Falcunculus frontatus. Classification (NCBI taxonomy): domain Eukaryota; kingdom Metazoa; phylum Chordata; class Aves; order Passeriformes; genus Falcunculus; species Falcunculus frontatus. The sequence goes on along the minus strand of VZRV01001881.1, from coordinate 55,592 downwards.
CTTTTCTCTCTTGGTGTGGGATATTAAGCTTGTTTATTAAAAAAAAATGAACTACAGCAGTAAAAAGAATACCTAGTTTTGTTAATTATTTAATGTATTCATGTTCATAATTTTTTTTAACATTTAATTGCCCATTAAATATTCTTTTATTTAGATTCCTCCTCAGATTGGCTTCCTAGAGAACTTGACTTCTCTGGACGTAAGTTATAATCCTGATTTGAAATTCTTTCCTGATGAAATGGGAAGACTGTCCAAAGTCTGGGATCTTCCTTTGGAAGGACTCCATCTTAATTTAGACTTCAAGCATGTGGGATGCAAAGCCAGAGACATTATCAGGTTTGTTGCCCTATTGTTCTTGAATATTCCTGGTTTGCTTTCTTGGGATTGGCAGTAAGCATTAAGAAAATAACATATTGTTTTGAAAAGACATGCTGGTTTGTCGTATGAAATCCAGTGTGCTGCTCTACGGAAGTTTATCATATCAACACACACACACGAAATAGAGTGGTTTATACCATACTAGTATTACCTCTTGAATTTGATGCTTCTATAAACTGTGCAATTAATGGTGCTTACCAATTATTTGTAATATGTTTATTGTGTTCCCCAGTGCACTGCACAGAGCACAATTTTAGGATAATTACAAAACAAAACAAAACAAAAAAAAGACATATTCTGAATTGAACTTCACCTATCAAATCAGAAATTAGAGTAAAGAGTTAAAAGAACAGTAGTATCAAACAAAACTGAAAACTTGAAGGAAATGGTATGGTTCTAGATTTTTCCTTGTTCTTGAATTCTGTTGGTATTTCTCTCTATTTTACTCTTCTGTGAGTTTGCAAACTTTTTTCTACCAGATTTCTTCAACAAAGACTGAAGAAGGCTGTACCTTACAATAGAATGAAGCTCATGATTGTTGGGAACACTGGCAGTGGGAAAACTACCCTGCTGCAACAACTAATGAAAAGCAAACGGACAGAACTGGGCTCTCCAAAAGCTACAGTAGGCATTGATGTAAAAGACTGGATCATTCAAGGGAAAGGCAAAATGAAGAAAGAGCTTGTATTAAATGTGTGGGACTTTGGAGGTATTTCCTGCGTTTATTTTCCTTTACTATTGTCTTTTCTAACATTTTAATGCATTACTTATTCTTAGAGTCAGCCTGTGGGAATTCGAACTGGGGACAGAATCACACAAACATCCACCCGAAGTCCAATGACCACTCATAAATTAGTGAATTCTGTAAATTAGCAGCTAATCCATCAAATTTAATATAAAGCCTCAGGAATGTCTCATCACCAAATGTGGTTTGACCACTCATTTCAACTATAATACTTCAGAATAATCATTTCAGAGTAGTAAGAAACAGCTTGTAATCATCAGAAGAATCTTTCGCTGAACTCTGTTTCTCTCTTTTATAGTCTGGATCTCTCTAGGCTCTGCAGTATCACAGGTTTGTAAGGTCACAGAAAACAAAGCACTTAGGATGAGTCTTTGAACCTTGTGTTTTTGGAAAACTTTCTAAGTTTGGGCGACTACAGAAGTGCTTCTAAAATCCAGGGCTATTTTAGGCTGTAGAAGAGTTATTTTTAAACAGCCATCTGTCATCATTTAAATACAGTCTGTCATAATGCAAAAGCACAGACCAACACCATTTAAGCTGGATTTCCTGCTTTAGTTGTGATTTTAATTGCTTAATTATGTGAACTTATTTTGAAGTTGCCGAAAGTGTAGGAGAAGGGGAAGGAAGAAGGTAAAAGGAAAGGGAGGAGTGAGAGAGAAATTCAGTATTGAATTTTAAAAGAATCATGACCTTTTAGGTTGTCTTTGCAGCCCCCATGTTTATCCAGTTAAATCTTAGACTTCTTGATTTAAAACCAGCTTATGTGTTTTAACATTGCATTTCAGCCAATGAGCTACCACAGAGTGCCTTCCTAAAATTCATAGTTATTATGGTTTCCTGTCAATTTAGATAAATTGCTGCAGACATTAGGTTCATTTGTGAATTTGTGGTCTGAGGACAAGTGTTCCTCTGCCTTTTTGTGATCTGAAGATGTTCAGCCAAGGAAGTACTAAACAATGGAAATTTTTGATTAGGACAAGAAGAGTTCTACAGTACCCATCCTCATTTTATGACCCAGCGGGCTTTATATCTTGCTGTTTATGATCTCAGCAAGGGACAAGCAGAGGTGGATGCTATGAAGCCATGGCTTTTTAACATCAAGGTAAGACATACAGAATGGAATTCTCCTTTCCAGGGAGGTGTAGGTGAACAGCAGATTAACCACAAATATTTATATAGGGGAAGAAGAAAAAAAATTTTCTTCAGAACATAAGAATAGTAATAATATTAAACAAGAGCTGAAATACATCATGTGTTGGATATGAAAGTATTTTTAGACGTAAAAAGAAATGATTAGCACCATTTTGGACTTAAAATTGTACAAAGAGATGTGCAAAAGAATAGTTTGTATGTTCTGGTTTTGTTTTGAATTGACTGATAAAAATAAGAAAAGAGTAGTATTAAAGAAATGGTAGGTTAAACTTGCATTTTTCTTCTACACCAGTGTAAATTTTGGGGAAATCAGAACTAGACTAATATAAAACTGACTAGGTACAGGTTTGAAATCATGCTATTAAGTGTATGCTTAATATCCTATTGTTAATAGGAATGATTCCAGAACTGTGGTAGGGAATCTGCTTGTATATTTTTCATTTTTTTCTAAGTGTTTATGTCCATTTATGGAGTCATTCCATGGTGAGCAAGCATCTTTTCTTTTTGTAGGATGGTTAGCCTTGACTGGGCAATAGACTCACATAGAGAGTTTGTTTACTAATCCTGTTAATAAAACTTGTCTTTTTCACTCTTTCCACCTTGGGCAGTGATACAGGACACAGGGTTGCAATCAGTTTAGTGTTGATGAAAATAATTTCTGATGTGTTCTCCTTTTCTATGCAGTACTTGCTGATGTTTCCCTGCACTGTTCCAATGACAGCTAGCAAAGTACCATTTCTTTTGGCTTTTCCATTTTGTTGGATGTTCTTAATGAAAAATGTCCCTCTGCTTTACTGCCAATAGTGTTAATCTGCAAAGAATGAAATCCAGATGTACACTCCTTCCTTTTAGAAAAAGCTGATTTTTTAATGTTTCTTTTTTGAAATAGACTGCTCTCTGAATGTCTGACTAAATTGCTCACATTTTATGTGAATATAAAACACTAAAATCAGCATTCACTATTGAGTTAATCAACAGTATGGATCTCACTAACAGGCTCGAGCTTCAACATCCCCTGTCATTCTTGTTGGCACTCATTTGGATGTTTCTGATGAAATGCAGCGTAAGGCCTGCATGAGTAAAATTACTAGGGAGCTGTTGAACAAGCGAGGCTTCCCAGCAATCCAGGATTACCACTTTGTGAATGCTACAGAAGAATCTGATTCCATTATCAGACTTCGGAAAATCATCATAAAGGAGAGTCTTCACTTCAAGGTAAGCTACATACTGTTTGTGATTTTGAAAACATCCTTGTTTTACTTAAGTGAATACATTTTTAAATATTAATACATAATTAATTACATTTTTGTGTGATAGCAAAGTCATCTTGCCTTCTGTAAAATGTTACACATAGCAAAATAATGAAGGAAAATCGCCAGGTTTGTTTTAATTTGATTTTCTTACCAAAAAATCAACTTAGTAAAAATCCCGGCTAAGTTCTGTTTTCAAGCAATAGGGCCATAAATCAAATATTTAATTAAAATGGGCCATCTTTATCTTACAAAGAAAGTTAATTAAAATCTTGGTTTGTTGGGTGGCATCACAAAATTACAGTAAGTATTGCAAGATTTCAGGCGATAGGAAATACAATTTTGTTGTTTCTGAAAACCAACTAATTTCCCATTTACTGATTTCATTTTACATAGCATGAAACTATTTCTATAAAGACGAAAGTGAATTAAAGCAGGAAAAGAAAATCCTGTGGACTGAGTAATCCTCCTAGATTGGAGTATCTGCACATGTAATTCTGTTGTCTCTAAAGTCATCCCAGCTCATTCACTGCTCTCTCCTTAGCCACAGTATGAAGCTCTAAGTGTGAATGAAGAGACCAGCCCAGGCACAGAGCTTATAGAAAGACAGGATCCAATCTGTAACAAAAAGAAATTTATTTTTTTTTTATTTATACAATATCAATCATATATAGTGTCATAACACATTAAAGAGAAAAGGTGATGTCCTGTGCTACTTAAATCAATGGCAGAACTTCATAAATCATACCAGAATCCAAATTTCTTTTGAATGACTGCTTGGGAGATTTTATAGAGCTAATTATATATTTATGACTAGCCTCACACCAGTGGTGTTAAAAATAAGTTTAAGTGTACACACACCTCTTGTTTCTCTCAGAAACTAGCAGCTTATTCACATCCAAAATCTCCCTAACTTCATTCCACAGTGCAAGGAACAGCTAACCTGTTAAGTGGCAAGTGCTAAGTGGCGAGGAGGTTGCCTCTTCAAGTGAAATGGGTTAATTCCTCATGCATCCAGTAGGCATGAATAGAGCTGGTGTTTGTACAGGTGTATGTGGCTCTATGTCTCACCATACTTCTTCAGCACTCCAGAGAAGTTCTGCTTTTTGAAAAATTTTGTTCCTTTAACATCTGTATCTCGTGATACTATGACTTAAACTGATGTTTAAACTTCTATACAGATGTAAGGTGGCCTGAAGGAAATGAGATAATTACCATAAATAATGTAGGTAGTTTGTGAAAGGAATGTTACAAGGTACCTGCTTAGAGGTTAGACAAAGTGAGTTAAGTATTCAGCGTTGTCATCAAGTTCTCTGAAGTCTTTGAAGTTACACAAACCATTCATTTCATCTGCACAAGGTACCAATTACATTTTTGACACATAAAAATATCACAGTGGATCAGTGAGAGAAAGATTACAGCTAAGAAGACAGTTTGTAAATATTGGGAAAGTTGTTTTCCATTTCCTCAAAAAAGTTAGTAGCTCAGCACCTGTGGAGAAGGGAAAACCTGACTGGGTACTAGCGATTACCAAATAGCAGAGGGTGTCTCCAGGAAGGAGCTCGGGCTCAGGAAACAGGCACAAAGCACCCAACTGTTTCCCCAAAGTGTCACTAATGTGGCTAAATTTGTTTCATTCTCTTCTCTTGTCCACTGACTGCCAGCAGCAGAGACTTAATCAAGTACTACCTTTTTTCCCTGGTTTACCTAAACACATGGCTGGAGATATTACATATTTCAAGAAGCATAGGTGCTTTTATTAATTTGTCTGTTGCTTGTGTTAACTGGAGATGTATGACACGATCTGCTCATACAGTGAATATTTTCCTTTTTCTTTGAACCAAAGCTTCTCTTTGAAATAACGTCTTCTGAGAAGACCTCGTTTGTTATTTTTTATGTACAAGTAATATGGAAATATTTTCTTCTCTGTGTATTTGTTTATAGAAAGACATTATAATTCTAAAAGAATAATTACTTACATCTACCTTTCAGAAGCCATGATAGTCAATAAACGAGTGTTCTTGTTCCTTCTTTCTGCTGCTATTGAGTGGACATACGCTTTATATCTTAGTTTTATTTTCTGCATTTCACATTAATAAATTAATAAATTTAAGATTATTATTCCTAATTTTACAGATCAGAGATCAACCAGTGGTTGGTCAGCTAATTCCTGACAGCTACCTGGAGCTGGAAAAGAGAATTTTGCTGGAACGTAAAAATGTCCCAGTAGAATTTCCTGTGATTGATCAGAAACGCTTGCTGGAACTGGTACAAGAAAGCCAGTTACAGCTGGATGAAAATGAACTTCCTCATGCGATTCACTTTCTGAATGAATCAGGTAAAATATTCTCTTCAATGTGTGTTAGCACTTTGTTGCAAATCTGCGGCTGGCAGATCTCTGCATGCTTTTAAGTCTTTCATGAAGTTGCCACAAAATGGTAAGCTGAAGTGTCTAAGCTTGGGTAACATTAGTTTGTTAAACCATACTGTTAGGGAGAGAATTCCAGGACATGAAGGATCAATACTGTAACAGTTTATATCTCTTGCTATCTCTTACCCCTCCTTGAAAACATCGTGCTGTTGGTTAGACAGCACAGTTGCTAAAGAAAGATGCAATTGCTCAAATAGCTCTAACAGAATAGTGGTTAGAGGATTATATGTAGCAGCTTATCTCAGTGCAGTACTGACTTCCTAAGATTAAATAATAAACCACACAGAGCTTAGCAAAAAAGCAAGTTGGATTAAAAATCTAACAAAAAGTCTGAAAATAAAGGTAAAGCTGAGCAAACCTTGCTTGCACTCTACTCTTCTGAGATATTGCCACAAATATAGCTGTATTTATTATTCAAAATGTTTATGTCAATTCACATAATAAAAACAGCCCAGAGTGGAGTGCTTACTTTGCTTAATACTGAGCTTGAGCAATGCATTGCTAATTACAGTATTCTTTGTGCAGGTGTTCTCCTTCATTTTCAAGACCCAGCACTACAGCTAAGAGATCTGTATTTTGTAGATCCCAAGTGGCTGTGTAAAATCATGGCACAGGTCAGACTGATTACTTTTTGTATATACATTCATGGTACGTTTTCCCCTGTCTAAAGCCACTTTAGCTTATCAGTGTTTCTTCTTCACCATTTCTTTATTGTTTCTTAATCTAGAATTTTCTCAAGGCCCATATTTTTTTGTCTGGTTCTTTCTGTTTCAATTGCTTTCTGGACAACAGACTGTCTCATTGCTTGTCTGTTCTTAAATTGTAATGTCCAATATCATTTAAACTGCAATGGACACAAGAATACATGTAGAGTAGAAAAACCCTATAGATGCAAGGTAATCCTGCAATACATTGACATGGGTTGAGATGAAAGCTGGGACTTTGGGTTAAACGCTGTAAGAAGGGGGAAGAAGTGTAATTGTATGGTTGGTACAGATGGCAAAGGGAAGTGAGTGGATATGGAGTTGGAATGGGAGAGCAGCAGACTGACTGCTTAAGTGAGACCATCATTGAAATGTCGATCTAGAAACACTCAAAATTTATTATATATATTCAGATTTTCTAACATCTGAAATGTTCATCTAATGGAGAATGTACACCTGAAATTGTTTCACTTTTTAAAAAAGATTCTGATGGTGAAAGTGGAAGGCTGTTCTAAATACCCTAAGGGAATTGTAAAGCGTTCAGATGTGGAAAAATTCCTTTTGAAGAAGAGCAAGTTTCCTAAAATCTATATGTCACAATACTTCAGGCTTCTGGAAAAGTTTCAGATTGCTTTGCCATTAGGAGAGGACCAACTACTAATCCCAAGCAGGTAAGCATATCAGGCTAAGTGGTTTCACTGATCATCAGAGCAATTTGGTACATGAAAGCATGATATACTCTTTGTATACTACATTTTAGTAAATGCTTTCAGAAGAGACATGTTAAGCTGATCTTGTAGCAGGTAAGGCTTATGTTGTATCAGCATGGTGGATAAATGGAAACTATAAATGATAGAACACTTTGAGGATAATATTTCTTTTACAGTTACCATGCTTCAAGACTACAGCAAGGAGATTAAAATTTAGCTTCACACAGCAGTGTGCCAGCATTACAGATATTTATTGTAATATAAAAGACAGTAAAAAATTTCCAAACCCTATTTGCTTGAAGTGAGAACCACAGACAAGTTCCTCAGAGGCAGTATTTCCTTCAAAAAGTCTAGATACTGAGTGTGGTGACAGAAAGAGCGTTAAAACTTAGAATGTGGCATTTTTGTTTTATCTGAAGCAGATGATGCAGTTTCCCTGCCTCAGTTACAGATTTCCCTAATGTGTTTAGTAATGTTTATGTTGCCAAATGGAGAGAGTGTTGCATGGCTGAACTGATTAGGATTTCTATGTCCTTCAAAGCCCTGAGATAGGAAGATTTTATTTGAATGTCTTACCTGTCTTATGCATGTCTCAGATTTTTCTTGTATTTGCATTAAATATCTAATGATCGTTAACGGGGTTCTGTTGGGTTTAAATTGCAGTCAGAACTTCACTGTGACACAAGTAAGCAGTACAAACAAATACACTATCTGTAAGCTCCCTGACCAACTGAATCATGCATTCATTAATAAATAATGCATTTTACATAATAAATAATATATGTCATCAGCTCAGCTATAGTACATCATCAAATACTGGTTTGATATTTTTATTCTTTCAGCTTGTCTGATCACAGACCTGTTATAGAGCTTCCCCACTGTGAAAATTCAGAAATTATCATCAGGCTTTATGAGATGCCGTACTTTCCTATGGGATTTTGGTCCAGGCTGATCAACAGGTTGCTTGAGATATCACCTTACATGCTATCAGGAAGAGGTACAAATCTTTATCTTCAGAAGGAATAGTGTGCAAGTTTGCTCAGAATGCCAGCATCTGCATGTTAAAGCTTTAGTCCCCCACATTGTTTTGCTTTAACTGAATTCCAAACACTTCACAAATGTAAGAAAAAGACAGTGGTAATTTTTGTAACTTAGAAGTATCCAGGAACAGATAGTGCCTGATCTTCACAGTGGTGTGCAAAAGAAAGTAAAGGTTGTAAGAGGTCCATTTCTCTCCTTCACATGCTAGAGATAGAGGAAATCCTTATGTTTATGCAATATTGCTATTTACTTCCACAAAGAATACGGGAAGGAATACTTCTCCCACACAGAAAAACAAACTGCTTTTCTTCAGGTTCATGAATTCTCCCATTATTTAAGTCTCAAAGCTTTGTTTTTATCAGAAAGTGGGGATATGTCTTTACTTTTTTTCAAAGAATTCCATGTATTCACATGCTAATGCTCTACAAATATAATTTATAAGTGCCTGCTGTCCTGGCATTCGAGTTTCTTCTGAGCATCAAATTCCAGTTGCATCCTGGTATTTCATGAGTGTGTGACATGAAAAATTTAAATCACAGCTTTTTTCATATTTTGCCTGAAATACTCTGTGCTTGAACCTGAATATACCTAAGCATTTCCGTAATGCTTACCTACTGCATGACTTACCATCTGGTTAAATACTTACAGTTTGTGGGTATGCCTTATAGAATTGAACATCAGTTGACATATATTCAGCTTGTGTGGGGCTATGCTGCCTGCAAGGTTGTAGCCTTTATTTTGTTTATTATTTGGGTAGGTATAATCCTACAATCATAATTATATATTCAAAGTACCATGAATTATTCTGAATATTTTAAAATTGACATGCATATTGGAGATCAGATTTTTAATCTAATTTTGTGTTTTCCAGAGCGAGCTCTTCGTCCTAATAGAATGTACTGGAGACAAGGCATCTACTTGAACTGGTCTCCTGAAGCTTATTGTCTAGTGGAATCAGCAGTATTTGACAACAATCCAGACAGTTTTTTGAAAATTACGGCACCTTCTTGCAGAAAAGGTTAATTATTCCTGAGCCTGAATTTTGCTCCAGTTTGATTGCAGCTTGGCATTTTGGTTTGTTGTGCTTTTGCCTTTGGAATGTAGAGTTTATCTTTGTAATTAAAAATACGGCAGATTGGGTCTGTAATTTCCCTCTTTTGGTTTGTTAAAGGGTGCATCCTTTTGGGACAAGTTGTGGATCACATAGATTCTCTTATGGAAGAATGGTTTCCAGGTTTGTTGGAAATAGATGTATGTGGTGAAGGGGAAACACTGTTGAAGAAATGGGCTCTGTACAGCTTTCAAGATGGTGAAGAACATCAAAAAATACTACTTGATGACTTACTTAGGAAAGCTGAAGAAGGTATGTATTTATGCCATTTGAGGTATAGAGAGGTACACTTGTGTCTAGACAAATACTATGGAACATCCCCTTTATAACATTTGGGTACTTCACATTGTTTAAAAATGTTTCATTTCCATAAGAAATAATTACAGTGTAAGGCAAAAGCAACTTGGTTTTTTTTAATGTACAAGCTATCTAGTATATATAAGTATAGAATATGAGACAGATTGCATATACTCTCTGTAGTTATAAAAAAATAGCAATAATGAAAAGAATAATTTTGTCATAATATTGATAATGCAGCTTCAATCTTGGATCTGAATCCAGCACAAAGTAAAACTAATACTTGATTTCTTGGTTGGATCACATAGCACAGTAATTTAAAAGACAATATTCAGTATGGCATTCTATGTACTAACAGCCTTCTTTCTTTTTACAGACAGAAAAATAATCTCTTGGTTAGTTTGGTGCTGTTACATAGCAGCAATTTTTTTCACATTTGATTGGTACATATATTGAACCTTGAAAATACTTAAACATGTAAGATCCAAGAATTTCTGTGGCAAACTTAATTAGTGTGTATGTCTGTGTGCATGCGTGTGCTTACATATATATATGAAAGCACATACATGAATCTAATTTTAGGTACATTGATCTTACGCATTCTCAGAGATCCTCATGCCTTTCAGTGCTTTTTGAATGATGCCTACCCTTCTTTTTTTTTTTTTTTCATTTTCTCTATTGTTTTTCTTAGGTGACCTTTTGGTAAATCCGGATCAACCAAGACAGACCATTCCAATTGCTCAGATTGCTCCTGATCTGATATTGGCTGATTTGCCTAGAAATATTATGTTGAACAACGATGACCTGGAATTTGATGAAGCTCCTGAATTTCTCTTGGGTAAGCATTATTTTGTAAGGTGTTTTTTTTACAGAAATATGTAAACAAATCTACTGAAGTCAGTTCTGCCACATATGAAAAGCATTTTAGAGATTTCATTTCTGAGGAAATGTATTATTTTAAGGCATTTTGAATTTCAGGTTATTGAGTTTTGAATTTTCCAGTAACTTGTACACTAGGACACTGGTTTTTGTGTGTTTAGTTTACTGATTATGAAGCATAAAACAGTAGATAACCTACACATTTTAAACCTGAACTCTTTCAGCTTTTCTTTTGAGAAATGGTTGTTATCCCTTTGTTTATAATACTCTTTTCAATTTTATTGTTCAAAAGGTGATGGTGGGTTTGGATCTGTGTACCGTGCATCCTATGGTGGAGAAGAGGTTGCTGTAAAGATTTTCAATAAACATACTTCCCTCAGGCTCCTAAGACAAGTAAGAAATACTGCCTTTTTTTCTGTAGTGCTGCTCTTGGAATACCAATCCTAGAGAAGAGTTCTAAAAGTTTAAGTAAATTGCAGGTCTTCAATCCAAAACATTCCTCAGTTTACTTTAGATGTATAGAGATTATGCTATTTGCACTATTTCATCTGATTTTACAATTTACAGGAGCTTGCAGTGCTTTGTCACCTCCACCACCCCAGTTTAGTGTCTTTGCTGGCTGCTGCAGTCCGTCCCCGGATGCTGGTGATGGAATTAGCCCTCAAAGGATCTCTTGACCGTTTGCTTCAACATGACAATGCAAGTTTAACTAGAACACTTCAGCACAGGATAGCTCTACATGTAGCAGATGGCTTGAGGTAAATGAGACTTCTGCATTGCTGTAAAAACAGGATATAGCTTCAAGTAGGATATAATGCAAATGAAAAGCTTCTGTTCTCTCACATCCCAAACAGAATATTTCCTGGGTCAGACAAGTGCTGTATTCTTATGGTTGATTGGCTGATACATGACACGTATTTTGTTACCTGTTTTTTCCTGCTAACGAGTGATGCTCATAAAAGTAGAGAAATTGCAAGACTCTGGGTGCAATTTCTATGTGGCTGTTGATTTCTTACTGAAATGTCAAAGAAATTAATTTAATGCCTTTCTCAAGTTCTGAAAGTTCATGAATGTCCTCCGGAGCTATTCCAGTGTGACTTTAAAATGACAAAACCTGCAAGGGGGCTCAGGGGTCAAAGAAGCTTAAGGTTCTAAGATGCATTTTTCAAACTGTTAGTGACTCTTCAGATAAAACTCGGTACTTACTTTAGTGCAATGTAAATAGTAAAGTAGTAAACAGTAAATAGTATTTCAGAACAATGCTAAAGTCATTATCCAGAAAGACTGTGTCATGTTGGTGATGTTTGACATTTTTTAACACAATATTTCGCGTTTGAAAGCGCAGTTTACTGTTGTAGGAATAATGCACTCAGCGTGTGTATATAGATGCATCCCTGACTTATGAATGCTTTCAATAAATATTTTTTTGATTACTAGGTACCTGCATTCAGCAATGATCATCTACCGTGATTTAAAGCCTCACAATGTGTTGCTTTTTACCTTATATCCCAATTCAGCTGTTATTGCAAAAATAGCTGACTATGGCATTGCCCAGTATTGTTGCCGAATGGGAATAAAAACCTCTGAAGGCACACCAGGTATGGAAAAATGCTTTGATTTTAAGTCCATTATATCCAAAATATTTAATATATTTTTTATGCAGTCTGTAAGAAGTAGCTCAAATCTATATTCTAGTCAAAATCACGAAAAGGAGTCCTAATCATATTACAGGTTGTGATGCCAGATTTATACCTCTTGGCCTTTCCTCCTGTTCATGTTTTAACACCTTTTAGAAGAATCAAGGAGTATATTAAAGGTTTAAAAAGAGAAGAAATTAAATTACATGCATTCATAATAATTTTTTGTTGTCTTGTTTTAATATGTTTATTGTGATATTGAAATTATACTGCTAACATTTTTTGCTTTAATTTCGAGTAATGCATACATAAGTCTTCATTTTTTTTAAAGGCAATAAATACCTGCACTGTTCACCTTTAGAGAGAACCTATTAGCATCCATTCTAAAGCACTGAACAATTCAACCACTTCGAAAAGTGCCTTTCGGTCTTTTAAATTGTGCTTGAGAGTATGACTTCAAGTGTTAAATGTTAGACCTTCAATAAAGACTGCAGACTTGCCCTTGATTTTCAGCATTCATTGATAAAGCAATTATTTTATATTAAATGGTGCAGGAGCTCTGTAACTGATGTACTATCTTCTTCCTTTGTACTTACTGGTGATATTTTTGGAGGTCTGCCAAATACAAGCTATTGCCAGTCCAGAAATAGTTTGATGTTTTTCCTTGCACTTCCTGTGCCATTTTTATCAATAATTGCTTACTTTTTAAAGTATAAAGATGGCTTCATCTTGATATGAAGCATACTTATTAATGAATGATTTATTTGCAGGATTTCGAGCACCAGAGGTTGCCAGAGGAAATGTTATTTACAATCAGCAAGCTGATGTTTATTCATTTGGCTTGCTGCTTTATGACATTTTAACAGGAGGAGGTAGAATAATGGAAGGCTTGAAGTTTCCAAATGAGTTTGATGAATTAGCAATACAAGGAAAGTTACCAGGTACGCCTTGTTTCTTAAAGTTTTAACATTTGTCCTGCCTCTTCCAGAAACAGCATATCTTATGGGTTATGTTGTATCTAGCAGCGATCATAGAAGGAGACTTAGAAAAATACGACATTCTTCATATTCCATCTGCATTACAATATGTAATTATTGGCTGCTGGAGGGAAGATTAAACAGACTATCAGGCTGGACATGATGTAATCATTTGGACAATGTAACTCAGGACAATGTAACTTGGGCAACTTCTGCCAAAATGTCGAGAGCTGCTGAATTTTTATAGCACTACAAGCTTTATGTGTGGTGTTCTCATTTATTGCCCAGCAATAGTGGGTATACTCATGAAACATTCTTTAAGGAATGTTTTGCTCCATTTAGGAAAGAGCAGCATCTAATCTGACATGGCTTCTCTATTGTGAGAGACAGAGAATTCATACATTTTCTACTCCTTAAGGAGAACAGTCCAGTTCTAAGCTCGGACAGTTTCCGCCCCCTTCCTGAAGGGGATATCCCAGGAACTGATGACTAAGTATCTCTTGAGTACAGGTGTCTTGACTGTATTATGAGCCCTCTGAAATAACTGAAGTATTAGTTTCTGGAGACAGTACAGTTCCTTCCACCTATGCTCATCGTTTGTATAGGCCCACCAAGAGAGGGGCTGGCTGCTCTCACAAGTAAACAGTGCCTATCGTTTGTTGCACTGCATATGTTCATTAGCAGGTATTCATCACTAATGTTCCCTCTCTCTAAGGTAGGACTGGAATATTTGCTGTGGATTTTGATGAACTAAAAGGAAAAGCAATACAGGCACCATTATTCATGAATGATTTGTTCTCAGAGAGTTCAGCAGCTATAGTCATAAGATACATATTCCAAGCACTAAGTGGGAATTTAAACTTACATATCTTGTAAATGCTATATGGAGTTGTTTATCTATTTGCTATATCTTTTATTGGAAGTTAATCTGTATTCCATATACTCAAAAGAATAAATGTGGAAAATAATGTTTACACAAATTTGAAGGACTATTGACTGAAGTGTCATACCCTTGAATGGTCAGCATTAATGGAAACACAATCCACATATATCTGCAATTCAGTCCCAGGCATAGGGACATAAAAGAAGAAGATAAAGCAAAATCCAGTCGCTTTAACTGCTATTAATTAAAAGGACTCTAGTTCTAGCATTTCATGCTCTAGCGTTTAATGGCAAACGAGCAATTCCAAGCTGTTCATGCTGACGTTTTACCTAAGAATGTGATATTTCTTAGAGCAGCTCAGTAAGAAGTTAAATGAATTCTAAAAATAAGAAGAAGTTTAGTTAGAACTATGGTAAATGCCAGTTAATAAGTTATGTAGTTTTACATTGTAGATCCTGTCAAAGAGTATGGGTGTTCCCCCTGGCCTGAAGTTGAAAATTTAATTAAAAAGTGTTTGAAGGAAAACCCTCAGGAACGACCAACGTCTTGCCAGGTATTACTTAGTGTATTTATTTGTGTTTTTATTATAGATGGCAGTACAAAGTTGTGGTTTCTGAAAAGGAATCAGTCATTAAGTTAATGAGAAACACAGGTTTCTTTCTGTTGTTCTTTTCTGGAATGGAAACAGCCATGAAATATTGTCTGCTTTCGTCATCCAGAATAAACTGTTCCATTGAAATCTACCTACCACGTGTTCTAGCTTGCTGTTTTCCCCTGTGTTGCTGTGTAGCAATTGTAGTGAAACACAGATCAGATTACTTCTTGATCTTTACTAGAGGTATGCAAAAAGGACTTTGTTAAATAGTATCAGTGCAGTTAGACACTGTTCCTTGCATGTGAGAGTGTGGATCTGAAATCTGCTGTCTGTTGTCACACCTCACCTTGTTACTGAAATGAAATGGGTGGCATTTTCAAACATGCCTTAATCTCACCAACTAGAGTTGCTCAGAGCACAGAGATTGCTCATGGATAGTGGCAGTACAAATGACCAGACCTGCTGAGATACAGTGTCCATATTCCATGGAACATTGTTATCCATTGCTTGTTATTTGTCACTGTACAAGCCATTGTTATCACCATGTGCATGCTGTGGCTTTCTTTGTAGGTTTATGAGATCCTGAATTCTGCAGAGCTTATCTGTTTGATGAGATATGTCTCCATACCCAGCACATCTACAGCAGAGTGCATGGTGGCTGCCAATCAAAGCTGCAAAAAGGCAGGAGTCTGGATAGGCAATGGCAACACAGAAAAGGCACAGCTTTCATTTGTTAACCTAAATACAGATGGACATACTTGTGAGGTATGTGGGAATGCTAACATTTATTCTGTTTTTTCTGGCACCCAGATGTATTTCAGAAAAATTAATTGCATTTTAACAGCAGGATATTGCTTCTGGAAAGCTAAGCTTTGGGAGAAAAAAGATTGCTCATGAGTCATCATTGAATCCATGAAATGAAGTAGAAAAGCAGTTGCTTTTTACTCTCTTCCTGTTATCCAGCCTGAACTTTCTCATAATACTGGCCTTCCACTACTGGATTACTTTCTTCCACTGAGATGGAAACTATTTCTAGCGTGGAGGCCACAGAAAGGAGTAGTAGTTAGGCAGCCCTTCATATCTCTACCTCCTCTAACAATCCAGGTAGTCTCTTAACAATTTCTCACTTCCCACAAATGCCATCTCCTTGTGCCACTTTGGTGATGCCCTCCAGCTCTTTTCATTTGACTTTTGTATGCCTCAGTCCTGCCCAATCAGCAAAGGGGAAAGGTTTTACCCAAGTCTGTTATGCTGTGATGAACATGTATGCCAGAACTGAGCATGATTCACCATCAGAGTTGCTTCAGTTCTTTTTCCATCTGTCATCTGTTGGCCATGATACATCTGAATTGGTTGCTTTGGTATAAATTATATGGGTTGTTTTTCTAAAAATAAAATGAGAAAAATATTAGGCCAGTACTTTCACTGTTAGCAATTAGTATTGCAGCAGTTCCATTTTTTCAACTCTCTGACAGCTTTGAGACCTTGATTAGAATAGAGAGAATATCTTTTTTTGTCAGCATTCAGCTGAGAGATTTTCCTGTGTACTGTTTGAGGAGTCCTTCCCAGCACTTTGAAGATAGGTGGCACAGTTGATGATGTATTCTGCTAACAGGGAATTAGATTTCTTAAAGGGGAAGTTAGACCAAGGGTCTGTCCAGAGTCCAAGAAGATTGTGCTATATTTTTATCATCAGTAATTTACTAGCATTTACTGTTACTGAAAACACGACCAAGTTGTTTTTCTTCTTCTTTTCTGACTCAGGATATTGCAGACAGTAAAATTATAAGTTTGGCCTTAGTGACTCTTCCTGCTGAGAAAGAAAACTGGATTGTAGCTGGAACTCAGTCTGGTTCTCTGTGGGCAGTTAACACAGAAGATGAAACAAGAAGGCATCGTCTGCAGAAAATGTCAGATTCTATCACTTGTTTATACTGTAATTCTCTTTCAAAGCAAAGGTATAAATGAATTTTAAATATTTTTGGTTACATTTTGAAAATACTGCTAAATTGAGGTGTTTGGAAAATGAACATCTGTACACTCTGCACTTTTGCTCTGACAACTGCTTATTTTTCCTTTCCACTTAATTTTTTGCCCAGTGTAACTGGGGACTACATTCCTGATCACAGTGGTTGTGGTTTTTTTTAGTGGTTAATTGAATACTTGAAATACTAGAGACTTCTCATTTTAATTTGTCTTACCTAATTAAGGCATTTCTAGAATTAATTATTTTATTTTATTTCAGCAAACAGAAGAATTTCTTCTTGGTAGGCACAGCTGATGGCAGACTGGCCGTTTTTGAAGACAGAGCAGTAAAGGTAGACTTGTTCTTTGCTGTCTGTTCTACAGAGTGCTATCAGTAATATCTAAAGCAGCTACCAAGAGTAGCTTTATTTCATGCCATTTATTTTTTAATTACTTCTCTAAAACTAAAGTTAATTTTCTACTGCAGTCTGAGAGGAACTGCACATGTTTTACAATAACTGCTTTAAACAATAGAGTTAAGACGTGGAAAATTCCTTTGAAAGGCCTGGCAAACTGGCTAGAGACTGGCATTAATGGCTGTTGTTAAGAATATTCTAACAGTTTTAATCTCCTTTATTTATTGCTGTGATAGCTCCTTTTTCCTCTCATTTAGTAAATTTTTGTAAGACAGCTATGTTCAAAAATAAAATATTGTTTTCTGTAGATCAGAGTTCTGCTCACAGAACAGATGAAGAAATGCTGGGAGCTGTTTATATCAGCTGGTACCTGAAGGTGTTTAGTTCCTGACCATATGAGGTTGAGAGCAGCTATGGAGTTGCAGTGCATTTCAGAACTAGATTATGGTCCAGTGTAGGATGTCTTCAAAGACATGGATGTGACTTTCCAACCAGTTCTTGAATTGTGCCAGGGGTTGCAGAAAGTGTCAGTCCCTGCTCTGGCCTGTTTCTGTCTCCCATGGGACATCTATAATGTGAATATGGTGCTTTTCAGTCAGTAACATTCTGGAAATATTCTGAACCATCAGAAAATCTGGATGTGTAAATTTAATTTAGCAGGCTGTGTGGCCTTGTTTTAACAAGATTCTGAGTGTCTGCATCCTCCTGTTTCTAATGCAGAATATATTTTTTCTTGCAGTGTAAGGGTGCTACACCTTTGAAGATACTGACTATAGGAAATGTTAGCACACCCTTGATGTGCTTAAATGAATCCTCATGCTTATCTGAAAAAAATATAATCTGGGGAGGCTGTGGAACAAAAATCATTGCCTTAACCAGTGACTTCTCTGTTCAAAAGCTTATTGAAACAAAGACAAGTCAACTGTAAGTTTTTTTATTTTTGTAAGTGATGTTACTTGGCTCATTTGTTTTCATTAAAGATTTCTGACAGTATTTTGATGTAATGTCTTGTTCTAGAGCTTGTTCTTTGAATTTGCTTGTTTCTGTTCTTTCCATAATGCAGATGGAGTCTCAAGGAGTAGTGTTGAAAGTATTTGTTGCTGCTTTTAAACAAGGCAATACATTTTTACTCCATAAAGGATTTATGAAGTTCATGCAGTTGATCAGTTTTCTTCTCCAGTTGCATTAGTCCAGGCCCTGTTTACTTTACTTAGAATTACACATACATATTTATCGTAGTATTTGTCCTTCCATGTTTGTCAGTATGATATGTGTGCATATCTTTGCCCTATATATATTTAATCACGTCTGATTGCTGACTTCTCACTATTTAGAAATTATTGACTGAGGGTTTGGGACTGTTTGATGTAATTCTCACATGGACAAATCCTACTCTGAAGTTAAGGGACGTTTTTCCTGAGCAGAGAAAACAGTATTTGATGAGAAAGATTTATTAATAGACTTTGAGCATTAATGTGCCTCCAAGGATGTCATCAGCCTAACTCTGTTACTGTGAGAATTTATGTCGAACTGTAGGAAGATAAAAGCAAAGCCTTTCAGTTGTATCTCAACCTAGTTTGGTTTTAAGGCTGAATGGTTCTGGAAGAGTCTGCGGGAAACTAATCCCACTCATAGTAGTCAAGTTTTTCTACTAGGTATTTTCTGTGTATCTAACTGGAGTTCTTCTCTCTTCTAGGTTCTGTCATAATGCTTACAGTGATGCAAACATTATTTCAATAGCAATAGACAAATCCATTTACTTGGCAAAGAAAAACAGCCATTTTGTGGAAATCTGGGACAAGAAGACAGAAAAACTTTCTGAATTAATTGACTGTGCACATTTTCTTAAGTAAGTGTTTTATTTCAGAGTGTTGGCCTGGTGGATAGGAAGCTGAATATCAGATTGCCTTCTCTAGCATGGTACCCTAACCTGCCAGAGGTAAGGGATTTGCCCAGTTTGTTGGGCAAGTGTGGATTTCCTATCTTGTCTTTTGGCCCAGAACTTCAGAATATTCCAAGCCGAATCCCACTTTTTAAAGACCCTTACTGTATTTCCCAATTTCTCTATGATGTCAAGAAGACTCATATAGCTCTAGAAAGAAGAAAGTCTTTTGCTGTCCTTCAGATAATAATACTAATCCAGTTACTTCCTGCATCCCCTGAACAAGAATGTCTTTTCAGTGCACAAATTCAGTAGGAAATCAGATTTTTATTAACTGTGACAATTTTTTCATTTGCATTTAATTTGTTCCTCTGCCTTAGCATGCCACATCCATTTCTTTTTATGGTGAGGTTAGGAACAGATGTAGGTGTGCTCTTCCCACTTTGCTGTGACATTAACCTCCTGCAGACTGGGGGAGAACAGAGAAGTGTACCTGCTTCCTATTTAAAGGTCTTCTGAAGCAGACCAGATGGCTCTTAGAAGTCCAATAGTTTTCATCCCAGTTTGTTTGCATAAGAATTTTGTGAATGATTACTTAGAAGTCTGGTATTCAGAGAGTCATTTTAGTAGCTGCAGAATAGGGTGCCACCAAATTCCAATACCTATTCTTTCTGTACTTGTAGGAACAAAGTGGAAAAATTAAATAAGGAATCAAAACATAAACTGGCTTATTCTGGAAGAGTGAAGACAATTTGTCTGCAGAAAAATACTGCACTGTGGATAGGGACAGGAGGAGGACATATCTTGCTGCTTGATTTGTCAACACGTCGTCCTGTACGAGTTATAGACAAGTTCTGTGATTCCGTTCGAGTCATGATAACAGCTCAGCTGGGTAAGTAAAACCATCAAGTGTTGAGTACTTTGAAATCAGTGCTAAGGTTAGGTTTGCTGTGTCCTGTTTGTTATGGTGTTCCAGGAACAGATTAGCATGATCCATGATTCGTTCATTCATTCTAGTCCACGGCTGTCATTTTCCCTCAGTGTCAGACTCTCCTGTGTAAGTTGAATACCAGCAGGCTGAGTACCTGTGCCCACATAAAGCAGCAGCTCTTCCCTGGTTTGTCACTGGTCTGCACATGAACCCCCCACCTTCAGTGCATCCTTGTGCTGTGCTTCAGCACTGCTCTCACCATCCTCTGTCACGTGGTCTTCTCTTACATGTGTCTGCCTGTGTTCTTTCTCCATCTCAAGTGTTACACTTCTGGCTTCTCTCTGTGGGCCATGTTAGATTTTAATTATTTTTCCTTCATTGCTTATTGCCTAGTTTTCTTCTCCTATCCTCATTCAGGAATGAATCTTTCAGATTTGGGTGACAGGCAGATCACAGCAGGGCTGGGAGAGTGCTACACACCTGGACTTGGGGTGTGGACTTGTACAGATGTGCTGCTCCTGTCATCATGGACAGTTGTTTTGAGCTGCTGTAGGCAGACAGGAGTTGTGGGGTTTCGGTGGTGACCATGAACAGCCAGAGGAATGTAGCTGAGGAAGAGGCACTCTTTGGCTGTTGAAACTTCCTTCACCTCTACACTGTCCTGCACCTCTCCCAAAAGTAATAAAGGCCATATCAACTCAAGTTCGTGGTACTGCTGTGGTGAATACATTCAAAAGACACATTACTTCAAAAATTACTTTGTGGCATAACATGTGGATTTCCATCACTTTCCACTGTGTTTTGGAAAAAACTCTGGAGTTTCCCTGTCAGTGTTATTTAAGGTGTGTTTGTTGTCCAAAAAACCCCAAAAAGAACACTGAAGCTGTTGTGAATTTAGCAGCACACTGTAATCCTGCTAGCAGGTATCACAGTTGCAGGCTGTGGATGTTTTCTCCTTACCATCATGAACTTATTCTGCAGGCTGTTTCTTCCTTTCTGGCACCAGAAGAATCCATAGACTACAGTCAGGTCATAGTGCTGGCAGTGTTGTATGAGTCAAAAATACCTCATCTTCCTCTGACTTGCCTTTGCATGAAACAGCAAGTGTTACAGTCTGTCAGTACTCAGCTGTTAATGGTGCCTGCTATAGCACAGCATTTTCAGTCCATCTAGTCCTGATAGCTACAACGTTAGTATTATAAAGGGACATTTTATTTTTAGCATTTTGTAAGGAATAGTTACTATGAAAACATCATAATTTTTGCCTTGCTGCTGTCATTGAAAGGGCAAACACATTGTAGAGAATAGTGTGATTTTAAAAGCCTTGAGGCTCCGCCACCTCAACATTTTTAATCAAAATTTTATTTACAGAAAAATTAACATTCAGGAGGAAGAGCTTAGCTGCATTTACACAAATCTCAAAAACAGCAAAGAAGATTGATATATGCAGTTTAATGTGTACTTTTTTCTTTTGATCATCTTTTTGCAGCAATTATTTATAAGGGCTGGGGTTTTTTTCCTAAATTCAAGGACTTGGTATCTACTGGAATCTGTGGAAATGTCACTGAGGCTGCTGAGTGGTTCTTCAACAGTACCACATTGCTTATGTGAAATAAGAGAAGACAGAGGGAAGTATTTTTGTATGAAATAGTTTCATTTAAGGTTAAAATATATAATGTCAAGCAGAGGTAAATAATTCAGAAAAAAGAGATTGCCAGACTTTGAAACATTAATTTTATCTATACTTCATATATGAATATGGAAATACAATGTTGTTTTCCAATTCTGTTACCTAACACATTGATGTTCAATAGGCATGAAACAATAGAGAATAATTTAGATGTAAATCTGTAGTTTATTTTGCAAGTGCAGATTTAGATTTCTATATAGTAAGACAGGACCTAGGTCTAAATAAGAAACATTATACTTAAGTTCCAATCACTTTTGTAAGGAGTAGGGATAGGAATGGCTACAGAAAAAAATTAAAGTGATGAAAAATCTGAGCATGGAGGATGTGTATGGTTCTCACCATCCCTCATCTGCTATAACCAGATTTACATCACTCTCAGAGGAGAATATAGTGCTGACCTCCTCAGGGCAGGAAAAACCTCTCTACCTTGCAGAGGTCCCAGGGCCCGTTAGAAAACTTCCAAACTGCAGCCTCCACAGTTAAGCCATACTCCAGTCTATTTACCCCAGAAACTGCTCCCCTCCTCATCTGTGCCCTGGGAGTGTAAGGCTCCACGTATGGAGAGGTGTGAGGCGCAGTGCTGCAGCTGGGGTGCCTGCACAGTGGGGGCTGTTCCTTCCCTTGCCTCATCCTGACCCAGGGACGTAGGCTGGGTCCCATATTCCTCTACCAGCTTACAGCCAAGGGCTCTCCACCCTCATTGTGCTGCCAACAGGAACAGGGAGCTGCCATGGCAGGAGAACATGTGACAGCTTCTATCTATCTTTGCAAGACATTTATAGGCATGTCTTGTTGGAAATAAGCAGGAAATTGATATTGAAACACTGGCACATTCTGTTTATCCCTCTGTGATCCAACCACTCCTGTCTTCCTGGTCTTTTTTTTGCATTATTCAGTAGGCATCTTCTTACGATCTATCCCCTATTTCCACTTCCCACCCATATGCCATCATAAGTTTAAAACTTTTAGTTCATAATTTTTCCTCAGTTTTTGTCATATTTGGTTGGTTTGGTTTTTTCATAACTGAACTGGTTACTGGTACGTTCTGCTGTGCACTGGGACTTCATATGCAGCCTGTCCTTCTGCTGTGACATCTGTTTCCTGTGACTCTACCACCTCTGCCTGTGCTGTATAATAGGGTTCTTTGTTCTTGGGCTTGTTCAGCAGGCTGGGCAGCTGATCCTGTGCTTATGCCTTGAAACTCTGATAAACCGTGACATTAAATGGAGATGGGAACTATATTGTCTTCGTGTCTGGGTTTTCCATGGTTAATGATTTTGAATTAAGGGTCCAGTTGATTGAACTGTGCTTTCTGTCCTCTTACTGCCTTGATGTCATCTACTCTTTCTGTCCTTAAATTAAAAAATTCACATTAAAATTAAGATTTGACATTTTATTTCTTTGAAAAAGGGAGTCTCAAGAATGTGGTCCTTGTTTTGGGATATTGCTATAAAAGTGACACCGAAGACAACAAATATCACAAAGGTACCTGAATTGTGTTTTATTAACTTGTATTATTAGTGGAGTAGACACTATTGTGCTTGACTACTCACTGAGAGTGAAGAGTTGATCATCATTTGGCATAATTTTATTGAAACACTATTATTAAATAGTTTTTGTTTTCTTTTGCGTATCTGGGCTCATACAACCTAAAAGTAACTTCCAAAAATGGATCTGAGGAAGCCACTGTTAGAAGGATACAATACAACTTTTTGGGGAACTGTATTTGGAGAGTAAATGTCTTTGTCTAATTGGAGAGTGTATCAAATGGATTTCCAGAGGTGTCCGTGCTAGGTCTGGAATCCCCAATGTTTTCATGAGTGATGTTGATGAAAGAATAGCGAATGTGCTTTTCAGATCTACAGACAATTCACAGCTAAGACAAGCTCACTGGAGGGCAGGATTAGAACTCAAAGTGACCCTGACTAATAGAACAAATGGTCTGGAAGGAAATAGGATACGATTTTGTAAGGACAAATGCAAGACCTTTTATTTAATTAGGAATGATCCGTTGTACCAGCATGAGGAAATTATCAGCTTAAACAGCAGTGCTGCAGAAAAAGGGTCAGAATTGATGGGAGGCTGGTCATGAGTCAGCCATGTCACGTGGGTGCAGAAGAGGCAAACACCACTATTGCAACATGAAAGTGGTGCCTGTAAGACATGAGCTAATTCTTACACTCTGCTGAGTGCTAATATGGCCTCTGCTGGCGGAGCCTAACCATTTGGAATATTGCTGAATGATCTGGACTATTAGGAATAGCCCAGAGGAGAGAAATGCAACCTGTGAGGAAATGTTGCAGGGTTAAATTGGTTAATATAAATAAAGCGTAGAGGGGACATGATAACAGGCTTCAAATACGTAAATGAAGAGCAAGAAAATAAAGACTTCTACATATTCCCTGTGGGTAGGATAAGCACGAACCAGTTTCTGTTACAGCAAGGGAGATTTCGGTCAGACATTGGTAAAAGCTTCCTGACAATTAGGATAGCAAAGTGCTGGAAGACAGAAAATCTTCATCTTTGGATTTTTCTAAGAACAGTTAAAGTTGATGCTCTGATCAATGCCCTTCTTCACCTTTCTCTCATTGCAGTTTCAGTGACTCCTAAAAATGTGGCAATGATCGTATAAAGTTAAGGAGGGCAAGTGTAGATGAGCTGACTGAAATGAGTCAAACTTTAGAGCTCTGGGGTTTATACTATGGTATTCCCCAATTCCTGTAGCCATAAGAATGCTTATTGGCTTACTAGCATTTTTATTTTATTTAAGAGTGACATTAATAATAGAAAATCAGAGACTCCACAATCCTTGGGGCCTTAGTTTGTAAGCCTCGACTCATGTAAGTGTTCTCAATTATCCCTATTCCACTAAAAACAGTGTGAATTCTTCATGCATAAAGAGTTGTTTACATGAATGGAGATTGAAGGAGTGACCTTTTCTCAGTATATTCACTAGCGTATGAAATCAGTTTTTATTTTACAGTGAATGGGGTTTGAGTCTCATGAGCATTTGGGGTATATCTGCTTGGAAAGATAGAGATGAAATTTTAGCAGGTACCTCAGTATTAACATTAGCTGTAGCTCAGGTCAGTACCTTTGGGCCCACAGGCACCAGAAATGGTTTTTCAAGTACTTTTAAATGGGATACTCTAAATTTAGGAACTGGAATCCAAATCATCATGCAAGTACAAACAGCTTGTAACGCGTAACTGCATCACCTCACACATGAAGTGTCATGTAACTTGTCTTCTGGGTCCTAAGGATCATGCTTCATTGGGTGAATTTATGAGTAATTGAGAACAAGCAGATAAGCAAAATAATTCCTAATTATGCAATAACTCATCTCTGTTGCAGTTTTCAAATTTTCTTTTTTTTTCTCCAGAGTTACAATCCTGCGTGTCAGTGTGGGACATTAACCTCCCCCATGAAGTGCAAAACCTGAAAAAACACATAGAAATGAGACAGGAATTAGCAGAAAAAATGAAGAGCTTTTCTTTGGACTGAAAAGTCACCCTGCAAGTGCCATTCTCTTTTCTAGTCTTCCATCCTAACATACTGTGCAATATTTACAACTTCTTCCTCCTGTTGTTTTTAATCTAAACCAGGAAGAAAATTACCATGAGAGTATTCATAGGATACCAAGAAGAAAGAAGTTATTTGTAATATTTGAAAGGACAGAAAACTGTTGAGAATTTCTGATTCTAAAATGCTATCATGTATCTGTTGTTTACCTGTAAAGTTCTGCTCTCTGCAGCTATGGCTCAACTTCAGTATAACATTGTTCACCCAGTTTTTGATCCCAGTTAAACTGGGAATAAGCCAGGAGACTATAAATGGCTCTAATTTACTTCATTATCTCTACTGAGTTGACACTCTAATAAGAAGCAAAATTTAAGCCTCTGTGTGTTTACTGCAGTTTGCATGTATGAGTTTGCTGTTATGATTCATTGTTTAGTAAAGTCAGAGCTCATGACCCTATGAAAAAACATCATATTTTATCTAACAGCAGTGTTTAAAGGAATATATAATGACTACATTACTCTTCGAAAACAACAGGAAGAATTGTCTATTTCTTCCATGACACTGACTTTTTTTTTCATTAGGACCAGAAA
The DNA here is from genome assembly GCA_013398115.1 of Falcunculus frontatus. Lineage (NCBI taxonomy): Eukaryota > Metazoa > Chordata > Aves > Passeriformes > Falcunculus > Falcunculus frontatus. The sequence continues at coordinate 29,806 of VZRV01001881.1, read as the reverse complement.
AATCCCCATTGTGCTACAATAATAAAATAGCTCCAAATTAAACACCCTGACAGGCTTCCATGCGTCAGTGTCCTCCTGCAGTGCTGCAGTCTGCCTGCTCCTAGGAGATGCAGTCACAGCACTGGGAATGCTGCTAGTCACGTAGATCTCTTGTGCAGCTCTCTTGGAAGAGAGAAGAAAAAGCACAGGGTGAATGCTCTGGTCTAAATGCTGCTATGACTTGCTCTTAGTCCAACTTACTTGTTTGCTTACCTCAGTGTTAAAAAAAAAAGGGAACTTTTGCTTTGATTTTTCTAACACGCAAAGTTTCCACTTATTCATTCTTGTTTGAACTTATGTTGTTATTTTGGGAATAATCAGGAGAACCTTGAGGAGTGTAAGAACTGGCTGCCTCTTCCAAATTTGTTTCCACACATCATCAGTCAAGAGACACTTTTTGCTGCTTTCTGGCTTTAAGTCCAAGCTGCTGCTTACAGCCCACACTGACCTGCTCTAAGGATGTGCCTTATTTCTGTCCACCTGAAGACAGATGCTGTTCTCTTTTTTTGATACCAGAAGAATCCACACAGTGCTCCCAAAGAGTGGAATATCCAGAGCCATTCCTGAGTCTATGGAGCTGAACAAGGTTGAGCAAACAAAAAGTTCTCAGTTTTTTGTTGGTTTTTTTTTTTTTTT
>VZRV01001881.1:0-29124 GCA_013398115.1 Falcunculus frontatus | reverse complement strand
TTTTTTTTTTTTTTTTAGAAAATTACGTACTGAGACAACAGCATTTATTGTGCCCAACTCTAGCCTTATTCTGTTTTCTGCCAGTTGTGGAGTGCATACTCAGCATTCCTTTCAGATATGCATCCCAGTTTTTATGTATTCTTATAATCTGTGTACTGAGAAGAATTTGCTATTTATATGGGATTTTATAACTCAGAAAATATATATTATCTTAGAATGAATATGGTTGGTTTTTTAAAAGAAAAGAATATATGCATTATGATTAAGTTTATTTGTAAGTAATTTTGAAATGTAAGCCTAAACATTTTTATTAAAACTGCTTTGTTAATAATGTAAGTCTACTTTCTCATCATTGAATTTTTAAGGAGGGTCTTTTCTGTGCAGCTTTTGTGGCATTTAATTCCTTCAGGATGATGCAAAATCCTGGCTCTGTAGGTGTTACTGACACTGCTGCATTCACACTGCTGCTCTGGCTCAGTGCATGTCTTGAGCCCTTTTCCCTTCCCCTGTTTGCTTCTACTTGGTGTTCCTGCAGCCCTTCCCAGAGATAGGAGGTGACCTGTAAGGAGTACTGTCCTTGTGGTCATTCCTCACATCTCCAAGACTCTGGATAACACTGATCCATAGACTGAATCGGGTCGTGTATTCAGTATTACAGGAAGGGCAAGAACAAAAGAAACAGCAGCCAAAAGAGAGGCAGGAGCTCATTGCAAACCTGACTCAACTGGCCACTGTTGATTTATCTGTGGTGGGAGAGCAAAATTCTGTCATGGTGGTAACCAACAGGGACTGTTTAGTAATACAGCACTTGCAATACAGCCATTTGCACAGAGAACAGTGATCCCACTGCATCCTCACCAAATACTTTTTGTACTGCTAGAAAATATTTAGAGAACATCTTGTGTTGGTGCTTCCTGTTAGAAGTGCTCAGGGACTGGCATCCCCTCCCCAGCTGGCACCTGCCACCAAGGGCAGGAACAGCACCATTGAACCCTGCACTACAAGGAAACCTGTTCCCAGAAATATCTCTACTGACAAACTATAAGGAAAGAGGGAAAAAAAAAGTATCCATAACTTTATGTTCATTCTAGTTTCAGCAGAGCTGTTTGAAAACCAGTGGAAGCTGATCACATAAGAGGACAAGCCCTATCAGATGTAGTTTCTTGCATACTTAGGATAACATCCAGCACCTGAAAACAGATAACCCTTACTTCAGAAAAGAGTCTGTTTGTTCATGGGAAACAAGCATGTGGTGTGGTGTGGTGTGACTGAACACCTGAGCTGGAACGGGTAGTGAACCCCCACGTTCCTCAGTGCAGCTAAAGGGTACTGGCATTTAAACCTAAAGACAAGGAGACTAAACGTACACAGTGAGCTGAATGCTTGATTGGATCCTGCTGGGGGTTTTTATTAAGTATCCTTCCCCTCCTGTGCTACTGACTTTAATTAGAGTCATTCTTTTTTATTGGTTGCTTGCTCTGACAAATTACATATGCAGATTTTCTTGCTCATTAATTTTAACCTCATTTCTTTTACAAGCAGTTGCTGGTCAATGCCACTGTAAACAAGCTGCACAGCCTGATTTAATGCACTTTCAGTATTATGTCCTGGCATTCCTCTTACTCTGAACTCTCATACTGCCTCTAGTGTCCCATATTATTACCCTATTACTTCTTCATGCTCCACTTCGGAGCAAACTTGGGATGCGTAAGGGAGGAGAGAGAATGAGGCCTCTTAGGTGTGGTTTAACCCCCAAACGCAGGCATTTGTCATTACTGCCACTTACTGACCATCCCCATCCACCTGCAGCAAGCAAGACAAATAATCCATTTTAAAATGAATGCTTCAGATACCAGAGACATGAGAAAGTAGTAAGGGAAAACAATGAGTCTCAGTGAATGAGGAAAAGACAGTGACAGTCATATTTTTCTATTAGTCTTTCAAGAAGAAAAGCATATGAACAATTTTTCTCACTTATTTTCTGGCTCTTGTCATTAATTTTAAAAAAATCTGGAAACAGCTCCCCTTACCTGCCTTAAGAGAACCAAATTTTCTGATTAGAACTAGCAAGTGTTCTGTTATTTCTGCCTCAATTAGTTCTTCCTCCAGATTATGAACTCATCCCAGGACTGTACTGACCTGCACATTCTCTTATATAAAGCCTTCTTCATGGCCTTTGAACAGGTATAACTCACTGGCTGCCAGCATACCATTTTGTAACTTTCCCAATATTTTTTTTTTTGTTAGGCATGTGCCTTTGCAACAATTAGTTTACAAATACAGAGTGGCATAATCACATGAAAATGGAGAATCATAATTATTGCATATCTGTATTTTAAAATTCATTATTTTAAGAGGAAGAAACCACAAGATGTATTAATTATTGTTGTATTAGCAAAGAGATACCTAATTTAGCAAAAATTTAGAAGTGAACCCAAGTGAAATTCCTAACAGCTTCAAGAACATTCTTTGCTGTACCTGTGAGATGTGTAGGCACTGTGAGGACAGCTGTGCCTCGAGCTTTAGGCACCTCAGCAAGACTCCTCAATCCTTACACTGGTACTTGTTCAATTAAGTAGCAGAACTACAAGAATTATCAAATCGTGATACAACTTTTTCCCCTGTGGTGACCTCATGCTGACTGGTACCTACCTTTTTACATGGGTTGTTTGGACTGAGCAGTAAACTGGAATTTTTAAAAAGTTATTAAAATTTATGATACACCAATAGATCTATTTCAAAACCAGTATTTTTTTAAAACTATACCAATATGATTCTAGTAAAAACATGATGAAAGTCAAAAAGCAAGCAAAAGCCTTTTCTTTTTTCCCTTTTTTTCTGCGTTGCTTTGGCTTTCCTGCTGCCAGAGGTTTAAGTGCTGCCGTCAGTCCCTACAAAGGCTGTCACTAATTAGTGATGGGAGACTTAAAAATCAATGTGCTGTCTCTGGCGTGATTGTTTACCTCACTTCCACCACAGCCCTTTAGTGTCTCTGACCTGGAAAGTTAACGCGGACAGAAAAAGGGGAAACAAATTAAAATCTCCTGGGACCATTCCAGTGTTCTGCCTTTTCCGAATCATTTTTTCCCGTGCCTTTTTCCGTGCTTTTCCCGTGCCATGTGTTGGCACTGGCTCCTGGCGGCACAGCTGTGCCTGGGAGAGGGGCAGGCTCTGCTGGGGGGGCTGTGACACCGCTGCCACCCGGCCGAGAAGCACTGAAACCATTCTGCAGGAAAGCGAGAGGGCAGAGAAAGCAAGGGGCGGGGGGCAAAGAGAGAGAGAAATAAATAACAAGGTGGCAGATATAAATAAATACGAAGGTGGCAGCGTCACTGCGCAGCACTGCTGCGGGGGTCAAGGCCCGGCTTTGGTGCAGCCAGTGCCGCCTCACGGATCCCCTCAGGGCTGTCCCCAGCAGCGAGGTCAGGGCAGAAAACGTGGCCAAACGGTGCCCGGTGCTCAAGGATGCCTGGGCAGGAGCGAGCAGGCTGGAATCCCCTCCAGCGACGTGGGGCTGCGTCCCACCGGGAGCTTCCAGCTTCTCCTGTGCCAGCAGCTGCCGTGCCAGAGCACCCCGGCTTGCCCTGGCCACGGCTCCCTCCCCGGAGCACCCCAGGCCAGGCTGGCCCCGCACCACCTCGCCTCTGCAGACCTGTTTAACGGGGCTGCAAAGGGGACAAAACCCTTCACAACAAGCTCCCTTTTAAAGTGAAGGATTACCCACAATCAGTCACAGTAGGGAAGGAGAGGCCCCGGGTCAGCCCCACACAGTGACGGCGTGAGCAGTGCCTCAGCTCACAGGGTCACACAGCTCACATCGCCTGCTCCTCCCCTGCCCCGGGTCCCGGCAGCTCCCGCAGAGCCCGGCCTCTGCAGGACCATGGTGCCGTGGGCACACGGCGCGGGGGGACAGGCCATGTGGAAAGTGACCCGTGGAGCGGCCACGGAAACACCTGGCGCTTTTCGCTATAAATACACCAACGTAAGGTCGGTGATTCTCTGTTCTGCTTTTCCTTGCCACGACACCTCTGCAATTGCCTTGAAAACATCTGTTTTCTGTGGAGTTACAAGAAACATCCACCCCCGCCACCACCTGCCAGGCTCCTGGGCTCTGCAATTTGGACTTTAAATCAATTGATCTAAGGCTGAGGCCCGGAAATGACAACTTCACACCAGTATCCTCAGAGATAACAGTAAATAAACATTTAAGAAAAGCTGCCTCTCTGCTCTCAAAGCTGTGAGCCCTTGGACGAGCAGCAGCAGAGGCTGCAGCTTGCCACGCAGAGGATGGATTCAGGTGCTGCTGATGGAGGACTGAAAGCCAGTCCGTTCCCCCTGAGGTGATGTTGACCATGTAAAAAGTATTGCCTCTTTCCACAAGCCTCCACAGACTGCTACAGTGACCACTCTTTTGCACTAGTCAAGCACCATCAGGTTCAAGTGAAACTCAAAGGATGCTGTTAAACCCCATATGCATAAGTAAAGGTTTAATGAGCTTCCTATTATTCCAATGAAATTCAAAATTTGCAAAGTGAATTTCTAAACTTCGAGGAGAGGTGCCCACTAGAGCCCACACTCCCGGCTGAAGCAGAGCAACAGCAGCACCTGATGCATGGAGAGGCAAAGGCTGGGGCCACCCTGCCCCGTGCAGTGGCCCTGCTCAGTTTAAATGCCACCGTTGTTCACAGTCACTTTTAATAAGCAACCACCAGCCAGGGAACTAAGCTTCAGTAAACAGTAATTTTCAAATATTACCCGTAAGTTGAAACTCAGCTTCCCCCTGCTTTTTTTTTTTTTTTTTCTTTTCCAAAATAGTCCTATGTGATGAGTACTCTCCAACTAGAAAATCTCATGACAAAACACACTCTCACCTTGTAATGACAGGAAAATTTGCATGGGAAAAAAACCAACAACCCCAAACTATTTCAGTTCCATTTTTATGGCTATTACAGCTAAATCCAGGAAGAGACACAAACACCTGGGCTCTGCAGGGACTCAGAAGCAGCTGGTGCAGAGCAGTTGGTCCTACTGGACCAAGAGTCTGAGATCTGCTTTGCTGGAGCTGGGGATGGAAGCAGGGCAGGGGAGCACTGGGCCCAGCTCAGAGGAGCGTCCATGGCAGCTCCTGTCTATGAGTGTGCAGGCAGAGACACAGGCACAGCAGCCTTGCTGCAGGAGCTCTGCTCATCCTGAACCTGCCCAGTATCTGCTTGCCATGGCCTCTTGCTCCCAGACCACACCAGGGTCCTCCTGACCCCAACCCAGTCTGGCTTTCTGTTTTGTTTTTCACAAATCAAAGTACTGGTTCTGCAACTCTGAACATTTCTATGTATATATGCAAAACAAAACAAAAAACCCCCAAACCAAGACACAATCAGATTTTGCTTGAATTTTGGTATGTGAAAGCCCCACAGAGATGCATGTTCTCAGAGCATGCCTCCAGCTCTCACCCAGGGGACGCTGCACTACCCAGCCTTGAAGGTTCGTGTTTTGATGAATTCAAGGACCAGCTCTCACAAAACTCCTCTGGAAGGCAGGGAAAGGTGACACTGCCTTTCTCCTGGGCCAGCAGCACCAGAAATGCTCTGCAAAGGATGCTAAGCTATGGCAGAAGGAAAAGATGAACTATTTCACATGCTTGTAACCAAGCCAGCTGAAATGCATGCCAGTGCTCTAGCAAGGTGTGCAAGGGCAGATGGTGGACAGAGCTACACCATCAAACTCCTGCCAGCGCACAAAAGGCAGCAGGCAAAGTCCCTTAAGGCTTCTTGAAGCATTAACTACTAAACATTTACTTTATATGCAAGCAGGGACATTTTCTCTAACCAGCAGGACAACTGCCAAGGCCAAATACTAGATATAATTTGCATTCACTGAGCACTGGCAGGAAAAAAGAAGTGTCTTTACAAGAAGTAACTTTGCACCAATCTGAGAGGAAGGTGTAAATAAACCTCCCATGACCCCACCTTCTGGGGTGCCTTTTGAAAACAGAGATCTTTGCAAGAATCTCCAAACAAGCTGTTCTCATTTCCCATCTTCCCAGAAGAAAGCTGCAGCACTTGGCTACCTCTGAAGAAATAGAGAGCAGAGAGCTTTAGTATCATCAATGCCCCCAGAGATGTGACAAGGCGATCACATCCTCCTGCCTCAGTGTTACTGCATCATTACACAAGACATCCTTAGCAACAGATCTTCTCACAGAGAACTCGACAGCAAAAGGACAAGACAACAGCTGCCTCCCTGACCTTGGTTTTGTCTGTTCAGTTAATCACAGCTGCATTTATACACCAAATAGAATCTGCCTCTGACTGTTCCTAAGCAACTACGCCCTCTACTTAGGGCTTCGTTTGTCAAATCAGTGCCTGAAAAGCTTAAAAAGATCTTGTACAGGGCAGGAGGGAAAGTCCTTGCTTAGTTTCATGCAGGACTGACTCCATCAGCACATGTCCCTATCCTGCCATGGACCACCCCAAACAGCCACCCCAGGCAGAGCCAGTGGCTGCAGAGTAAGGCTGGGAACCACACTGGCAGTGCAGGTCCCCACCACAGCTTTTGAGATGGAAAAAGCTGCATTTCCTTTCAAATTACTTACCTATTACTAGGATGAGAATTTCAGGGGAAAGCAGCTTGGGTTTGCTTTTTTAAAGAAAGCCTGCTACATCTGTTAACCTAATCCCTTTCCAGCTGTGGACAGACACTCATTTCTTTCCCATCTCTCTACTAGCAAGAGCTCCAGAACATCTGTCAGAAAAGTCAGCAAAAAGAATGAAAAGAGCCTGAAGTAGGGAAATTTCCATTGCTATATCTATACTATTCACTGTCTTCTTGTGGTGTGTCCTGCAGTAGGCACCAATGCACAAACCAGAGAAGGTGGTAAGAAAGACGGTAGCCACAAGGTACAGTGGCATCCATGACAGCCTGACTTCCACAGCCTTCCCTTCACACTGCCCACCCATCACACTGCCCACCCACACCCACCACAGCCCCTCAGTCATGACTCAAGAGCACAGCACACTCACCTAGAAGCGCTATAAGTTACATTAATTTACCCCTTCTCTCAGCTCATGATCAATTTTCCCCCGATATTCTCTCACAGAAATCTTTTGTGAAATACACCCAGGAACACAGTAATGAAGTGTCATCATAACAGATTTTACAGCAATCTCTTGTCAATGCTGTGTGATTCTGCCTCACAGCTGACAAGGCCAGAGATGGTCTTTTCTGTTAAAAACCCACACTGGTGTTTCCCTTTAAGTCATAAAACCAGCAGTGTCACTCGAGCAATATCCATTCCCATTCCCTCCCCTCCTCTTGTGGCTGGCACCGGCTTCCCACAGCACTGGGATGAGGCTCAAGGGCCCCAGGGGACACCCCCACCCAGGCACAGCAGTCCAGGTCTGAGGCAGGCATGGTGACCAGGCTCTGCTAACACAGCCTCTGCCTGAGGGAGGAGAGCAGGAGCAGGGCACAACCCAAACCATGCTGGCTGGGAATGGGGAAGACCTTTTGGCCAGATAGACACTCATCTGCAAATGGTGTGCTATGAACACACCTCATGAAGGTTAAAACTGTCTTCCCCTGGGCTCTCTCTTTTCACCATTGTGTAAGAGCAAAGGATAAAAATACATCATTTTGACCATCTTTCCTAACCCAAAAAATGGTATTTTCATCTGCTATCCCCCTTTCAGAAAATACACATCACATTAACATCTTGAGTTTCCATTTCCCTTGGGACACCCATTCCTTTCATTTTTCCATCCTACATTCACTTTTGCACAATGCAAATAAATGTGACCAAAAAAAGTCCCTGCAATAAACTATTACTTTCTCCAGGACACCCCTGCACATGCTGGTTAAGGTGCTGGCAACACGTGGTACGAGGGTCAGCAGTACTGCTCCAACTACCAAACCTGCTGTGGAGAGAAAGCAAACAGCACAGGGGCAACTGATCCTGCATTCACTCTGCAATGCAGCACCTCACATCTGCAAGTTGATCTCAAATTTTCTTCTATTAGCAACCAGCCCTCACACAAGGTTTTTCTAGATAAAACAACATGAATTTGCCACACAAGGATTTAAGACACACCAAGCCGCTTGGCTCTTTTATGTGAGAATAGAAAATAGTATTTAAAGTTCTGCTACAGAAAGTCAACTGAGATCAGTCTCTCCCACCAGTACAGTCTGTTCCAGGCAGATAAGAAACAACTGTTAGGAAAAGCCCAAAGCAGAACCAGTCTGAGCAGAAGTAGGAAACAAACCTCAGAAGGAAATGCCAAAGAGAAGTGGGAACCAAAGTGTTTCTCAAGTTGCTGGAGTTTTAATCAATGTTAAAAAAACAAAGCACAAAAGAGAAAACCCCAAACCTGGCTGTCATCCCCAAGGACCTGGCTTCCTTGAACTTTTTTCTCCATAGCCAAATTCAACAGAAGTCTTTCCTTATTTCCCACATTTTATTTACTATTTCTTTTTAGGCAGCCCTTTGCTTTGCATAGCAAATCAGCTGTGTTATTAACACTATGCCCATCAAAAAAGTCCAAGTGTCCTATAAAGTACATTAATGGAAGTCAGCAAAATCTGACAATGCCACAGATTTTTATTTTTCTGTAATTAGTCCTCTTAATTAAAATATTAATTCCGTGGTGAGCAAGGCCAGGATCAGCATCATCTTCTAACATATTATTAAACCAGTTTTGCTGAGAAGGAATCTTATTAATAATTTTTTACACTGGTGGAGTAACTGTTCAACCAGTAACGATGTTCAGTTTCTCAAAGCACCATTTGCATTAATAACATTCTTTCTCAGTAGCATATTTACAATACGATATTGCTCTCTTCATTTAATTTACAAAACCCTTCATGAACAGCAAGGATTAGTTCTGCAGATCCTGCCTCATCACCTGTCTGCAGCAATATGATTCAGATTCCCTGAAGTCACCTACCCCCAACTCCACACTCCCTGCTTGGCCTAGCAGACCTCCCAACTGCCCTGAACTGGCAGCTTCTTGCCCCCTTCTCCCTTTTCCCCCTCCATTTCCAGGATGTGGATGTCCCATGGCTCCCACATGAGCAGCACAGGTACAACAAAGATTCCATCAAAGCAATTTCTTTACCAAGAAAGAGGCATACAAAGATTTCCTGGTTTTTTCACTAGGGAGTCTTGCCTTTTATCAAAACAACAGTCAAATGCCTTACTTCGAGGGCTTCTTGTTCCAAGTCCAAAAGCTGTGCAGGCTGGAGTGCATTCTTGGAGTCCTTGGGCACTTCCACACCAATGCCAGAAGTGACACTCTCACTGCTGGTACAGTGGCTGTGTGAAAACACAGAGGAACTCCTCTGTTCCACATGTTTCTTCCACTAAGGAATGGTGGGGCTGCAAAAAGGCAGTGGCTGTGACCAACATCATGGCTTGGGCTCCACCTTACCCACTGAGCTCTCTCTCATTTCCCTTCTTCAGGATTTTCTAGGATCACTCCTCAGCTGTATGAAAGGTGTCTTAGCCCTCAGCCCCAGCATTATAAAAGAACAAGAAAAGCCAATCCCCCATTTGCACACTTAAGAGAAACCCCAGCTATGTTACTGTCCCTCTGTGGCTGCTGCCAGCCCTTCCACACATCCCACTTGTATTTTTTTCTCCTTGGGGCCTGCAGCCTTCCCAGGGATCACTAAGACGCTTCAGTGGCCACGGGCAGCCACCACAAAGACGTTCGGCTCGACCACGAATACTGTACTGGCAGCAACACTCCTTCACTCTCCAGAAGATCATCCACCTCACTGGTCTCACAACTTCCTATGTCTCCACGTGTACTCAAAGAAAAAAATTACACAAATTATTTTGTTAGAGGGGTTTTTTTTAAAGGCTTCATTTTTTTTGCTGCCCATCAGCACTGTCTCAGCATATTGCACAATGTTTTCTTTATTATAAAAAAGTCTGTCTCAGGCAGGAAGAAAGAAAATTTTCTCAGGAGGCTAATGTGTACTATTTTCTGTAATTAGAGGTAAGTGGTTGCTTGTGTGGCCATCAGGAAGTGGGACCTAGTGAAACAAAATCAAGATGTTATTAATGGCTTGACCAGACACAGAATCTCCACCCTCCCTCTTCAAAAACATGCACTTCTTTATTCTTGAGCATCTCCTGGATGCCTTTCACCTAGCCTCTCATATAAATATTATACAAATTTGGTTGCCTTCCTTCCTCTCTCTCCACTCATAACCTTGCCAGCTGGCAAACTTCAACCAAATTTGAGAGAAAGGCAGAGGTCTCAAAGGGTATCTACAGGCTTAAATGGGAAAAATAAAATATAAAATCAAGTAGTTGCTAGAGAAGCAATTCTGTTATTGCCCAATGAAGGGAAAGGTGAAGGAGCATCACTGAACCCCTGAAGCACACAGTGCCTCTTTCTCAGTGTGCAGGCCAAGCAAAACGATATGTGAAACCAGGACAAGGAGACCGACCAGGCCTGGGAAACATTTAATTTCTGGAGCAATATGAAAATAATAAGAATATAATAAGGACAATGAAGGGAATATAGGACATCTAAGAGACTCAGCTGCATTAATTCAGTTTGTTAGAGAACTCTGCTTCTTTATATTTTAGGTTTTCCAACTATTTTTAAAAGCTGTTGAATCTCTGCTAATGTGCATGTCAAGGGGAGGGTTTATTGCAAATATCTTAAATTCTCCTGGGACCAAGTCCCAGAGTTGTTCTTATCATCCATCCTCAGCTGTACCACTTAGAGAAATACTTAGAGGAAGTTTTCCTTACCGATGTGGATCTGTAAGAGCCCAGTCTAAAACGGCAAAAAATAATTTCTGCTACAAATCTTCCAATACCATGTAAAATTCCTGCAACGTCAAACAACATTTAAATTGTCACCAGTAGTAAAAATGTGTTATTTATGGAAGCATTACAACAAAGCTATACACCATATGTACACAGGACACAATGCAGTAAACCCATACATAAAATACTGAGAAATTAACATGAAGAAAGGAAATATCAAGGGCAGGGCAGGGGAGAATTCTAACAATCTGAAATGGATCAAGAAAGCAAAGCTACCAAGTAAACGTAATTCCCTCTGCCAGCTTTCATGGGTGAAAATACATTGTGTGGGACAGAAATACCTACTTTGAAAAGCAGCTCTTAGTTCGAAGTCTCTTTACTGAGCTCTTCCAATGAGAGACAAGGAAAGACATAACTTGTAATCCAGATACCCTATTATGTCTTGATCAGTAAGTGAATTCTGCCTTTTCAACCTCGTTTATTTTCTTTGATGAAGCAAATCCAGAAGTAAATTGATAAGGAAAACCTTCCCAATTACTTTGGATGGAAATTTTATCTTAACTTTTGTCACTGATTTAATTGCTGGATCCCAACTATAGGAAATACACAGAACATCAGTATGTGTGTATATATACATGGATATCTATACATCTATAAACTGATATAGCCTTGCTCTTCCAGAAGTAAATAAACTATGCTATAGTTACCAAAAAGGAAACAAAAGGCCCTCAGAACACCAGAAATGCCATACTGGGACACCAAAACTGAGTAGCTTTCATGGCACATTTCAATGCACACAAAAGAGCATTTTGTCTTAAACCTGTTAAGAGGACTCCCCTGTAATTTATCCATAGCAATCACCATGACAAAAAAAAATTGTGATAGAACTTAAGAAGGAAGGCATTGATAATCACCTGTAGTTGAAAAAATTCCCCCAATAATGCCACAGAGCCTCACTAAGAACTGCCAAAAAGGCATGTGTTCTTCTGTCACTGTCACCATAAGTGAACTGATGTCGTATTTCATGAATATTCCTGACACCCCATGGCTGCCAGCTGCATGGTTAATTACTCTTTCCTGAAAGAAAAGGCAGAAACACTTGTTAGTCACACTTGTTATTAGTCACAAGAACACCAGTCTTACAAGATGGGATGACAAAGAGTTATTTAATCAGAGTTAGCAATGAACAGAAGACCAGAGAATATCAAGGTCACTTTGACCAGTACCTTCTAAAAGTCAAACATCATGAGGTAAAAATTTACTTTCCTGGTCACTGGTCTGCTGTGCTGCATGTCAACATTCTCTATTGTGCTTTGGTACTACTCTCTCAAGACTTGCTCACATGGCCCTTTAAACAAGGATTTTTATAACTGGATTGGTGCTGGTACCTATGAGGATAATGCCACAAGTCTTGGCCTAGGCTGTGAACTCAGGCGAGTGCACTGGTGTAATACCTGCCACAACTCTTCCTACTTTATCAGCTACTATGAATCACTTAACTCAGGGTGAAACCTTCATGAGATTTAAGGTGTTGAACAGCCTTAGCAATGGCAGAATCCCCAAAGGATTTATATAAATGCTGGAATACCAGGTTGGAAGGCACTGCGAGGAACATCTGATCCAACCTTTCTTGGCAGAAGCCTCTTTTCAAACTTTTTGTCAGTTATGTCATATCAGACAACAGTCACACAGCAAGAAATACACGATAAATAAATCGGTAAATAAATAAACACCCCAAACTCACTATAACTACCAGGTACCTCAATCCTAATCTGAGAAATTTCTAGTTTCTTTACTTTTGCCCAAAATCTCAAACCAAAAGACACCAAAGAGGAGAGTGTGGCTGCTATAAATATCAATACTTTTTTAAAAAGGTTTCAGGAGACAACACCTCAACACAAGCTTCTTTCAAAAGTTTGCTGTCATTTTGTTGTTAGTGAAAGGCATTGATAAATGTATTGCCAGGTAAGTCTGGCTAAAAATATACAAGAACAGCAGAAAAGAACATAACTGACTGAAGACAAACTCAGCCATGCCTAAGCCAGTAAGAACTGAGAAGACAAGATAAGCAGAACTGAACAGAAAAGCAATATATCACAGCTCCATTTCTCTGTAGATTTAACAGTTTCTGCTCAAAAAACATGCAGAATACAATACAAAATAAAAAGAATACTACTTTGGTAAATACAGATTAGGCAACTTCTTCAGTTAGCTAATACTGTCATAAACCATACTGCTTTTTATGCTGCCACACCAAAGTTAAAAGGATGTCAAAATAATGTATCAGTAATGATAATAGGTCCCAAAAACTTTGCAATGGCTAAATAACAAACCAGTAGAGAATGCTTTCCATATTTCATAGCATGACAACTGAAAGCATTTGGAGATGGATGATCAGTCATACTAAAAAGGAAGAGAAGACCAAAGGTAGTTAAACAGAACCTTGCCACTGGCAAAGGAAAAAGCTCTGTTTTTCGTTTGCTTTTCCTCTATTATTTCCCTAAGCCTTACTGGTCTTTTGAGGTCAAATGGTAAAAAAAGAATATGAAGTTAAAGAGAACACACAGAACTCCTCCCTTAAAAGAAACAGAATTCTTTTTCTGCAAACCATTTTGATCTGCTTCCAGCTTCTACTGCCGCAGAAGATTTAACTTTTGATTGCTAAAATCTGCTGAAATAACCTTGCAGCAGATAGCTTGGTGAAGCCTTGCTCGAATGAAATCTTTTTAACATAGATCTCTCTCAGCCGTGGCCATCCCACCACCTTTTTCCACATCTGCATATGTGCCTACTCTTACAAAATAAATGCACCAAGGTGTTCAGTGAATAGTTGTTCTTAGTAACCTTTCCCAGCTCATCAAATAGGACTATTTCGTTCCCTAAGATTAAACACAAATAAGCTTTGAAGATAACAGGGTTGCCTACTGAGGCAGTGAGAGCAAACAAGTACATAATGCCACTTTACCTCCATTATTCACAGGCTTTTCTCCCAAGTAAGCTGTGGTTGTAGCAACTTCCATAAAAATACATCCCCACAAAATCTGAAGAGCTAACTTAGACTGGACAGTTAATTGACAGAACCATCGTTACACAGGAAGAGAGAAAAACTGAATACAAGATTAAAAAAAAGGAATAATGTCTAAGATAAGCTGTTGACTGACAAGCAGAAGTTTAAGGAATGCCTTAGTACTTGCAGATTGTGCAGAGAAAACACAAAGAAGATTGCTAAACCAGTAGGAGGTGGCAGTATACTGCATTATGAAATTCCTCTTCATTCTCTTTTAGTCCAGCTTTCATGAGTTTTGGAACAAACCTTTCCCTTCAGTGGCCTGCATGTCTGAAGTTGAGCACCCAGACATCACCTCTACCCTACTTCCCCTACCTCTGTATTTTTCAGAAGCACAACATGGAATTGTGAGGAAATAAAAAATCCTTCTCCCTTGGAGAACATCACAAGCTGTAATACAGTGAACTGCCATCCTACTAATCCCCACTTTCTTTCAGCCCAAGGCTTTCTTCTCACTTCTTGCTTTATCTGTCATTTTTCATTTAACTTCTCACAAAGATTTTTTTCTTTGGCTTTTGAATAGAAGATGAAAACAGAGTTCAATCTCTGAAAATAAAACATGCACCCAGTACACCCAAGGCTTTTTTCCTATTCACATCAGTCTTTAAAATTAGTACTTTATGATATATACCATGCTCCATTAACTACCTTTGTTAGGGATTCATAATTAAAAGCCTTTCAAAACCCAGAAGTCGAAGCTCTCTAGTCTTGAGAGTAATTAAATTTGGTGGTTCAACAAAGGTTAAAAGACAGCTGAGACACTTACTGTGTGACCAGTTTTTCATACAAACTACCTCTGTTTCCATTTCTTACAATCCACAACCAAGTTCATGATATTCAAGTGACCTGCATCTTTTTGTTTGCTTCCCACACAGATAAAAAGCTAAAGGTGAATTAAATATTTGTAAAGCTACACACTAGGTTACAGACCTAAAACTTGGAGGATTTCACCACCACCATTATTAGCATCCAGTGAAGTGGAAATTACTGTCTATTTATCATTAATTCTGATATCAGCCTCCAGATCTACAGATGCAAAACATTAATAGAAGAAGAAGTTTGCATGTGTCACCAAGCATATATATATATTTTTTACCGTCACTGCTGTATGATTCACAGATAAATCTAGTGCACTAGAATCTTCTACAAAGAGTCTCTTCATGCTAGAGCACTTTTCAAAACTTTAACATTTGAACTTTTGTTATGAATAATCACTTTTAGATTTTTTATCTCCATGGTTTTTTTCTTTCTTCTACTTACCCTTTCTGTCACTGAAAATTGATGAGTTTCTGCTGAAATTTTATATGTATGGAGTTTGGTTGGCACAACTGTGATAAAATATTGGAACATCTGATTGTCTAGAAGAAAAAAAAAATCTTACTGTTGAATCAAGAACAGAGTCAAAGGCCATCTGAGATATTCACAAATAAATCAAAGAAATAATAAATCAGCTAAGCCATTTGCACTAGGGACCTTCTTCAAGGAATGCGAGCACTGCCAAAACTACTTCCGCACCATCTGCACAAACAAAGTTAGTTTCCATGGAAAAGACATATGGCCCATTTACACTGAGAAATTTACATTTTTCCCCTGTAATGAAAAGAGTCATTAATGTCAGGCCACTCAAAGCTTCAGATGAAATGCACAGGTAGTGTTTTCCAGGGCACTAGAAAAAGTTTCACGCTGCTGCATGTTTCATGATACATACATTATCTCACAGTGGTCTGAATAGATTTAGCCATTCAATTGTATCTCAAGTGCTGGAAGTCCTTCTAAACCGGTTACAGCTTTTCTCTCGATTACACTTTTAGAGAATTCTTCTAGAGCCATCAGCATGCTCATGCACTTGATTGCTCTGTCTTTGTGCAACTCCCTAAGGGAACAAACACCAAAAGACTGAAGCAATTTATTTCACCTACACTAAACCATTCTGGCGGTAACAGCCAAGGAACTGGCTGGCTTTGAGATAACAGCAATTGTAGAAGGTTCTGGGGTTCACTCTCACAGGGAATGCCAGTGATGGGATGAGGCAGGTTACCACTCTCCTTTATTTATACACGAGGAAACAAAGTGCTACACAAACCCATCCCATAGTAGTCTCACAAAATACACTGTGGAAGGGACAAACCAAATACAGGAATAGAATCCAAGGCTCCTGGTGCTATTTTTTAAACCAAATCAGGCTTGTTTTTCCCCGTTATGACAACAATCAGATCTATGATTCTCCACTGTAACATACTGCTGCAATATGATCAGACATAGTAACTTCAACACAACACAAACCTGGAAAACCCACAAATTGCCTTCAGGGAAACAGCACAGAACAGCAATGCAGATATTAGAAAGAAATGCCCATTTAAGATGTCACATAGATAACCAAACAGGGCACTGCTCACTACCAAATTCAGCCTGACGTGCTGCTTGTCAATCACAACATTCATGAAAAATGATAATACTTTAAATGTAACTATTGGGAAATTCTAGAAAACAAGATGCTTCTTTAAACACACAACACTTACGATCTGATGCAATTTTTTCTGTTCCATCCAAAGGATTAATAATTCCTGGAATAAGCTCTCCAAATGACAAATGATCTATTCTATGGGAGAAGTTATAGGCTGAAAGACAATAGAGAGAAAGGAAGCATTTTTAAACAATGAGATTTTGTACTTAGAGAGTAAGATGCACCAATTTCTGACACTGAAATATTCTAATTAATGCATTCACTAAACACCACTGGACACATTACTGGATCTACCCACGCTTCAAAGAAAACTCAAATCCAAAATATTTAACAAAAAAGTTAAATTTCTCTAGAAAAGAGTTTCTAAACCAAACTGGAACTATATTTGAATCAATGTTGGAGCTGAACAGAGTTATAATTTTGTAACAGGGAATTTCTAGTTGGCCAAATACTTACATTATTCTACAATTCAGGTTCTTGTAAGCAATTGCATTAGTAAGATTAAAATTTCATAAATCAAATGTACAGAGGAAATATAAGGCAGTTTCCGAGTTACTACACTGCCTATTCTGCAGGTACTTAAGATCTACAAAATTATTAAAGTTGTGTTAACATTAATTCACGGGCAGATATTTGGAGGCTTAACCAACTGTAACTGGTTTAACAGAGTTAATTTTTCACAGTAAGTCACCTTTGCCTCACATTAATTAAGGCAGCAACACACATTTAATATCTAGACTCATAATCCAAAAATTAGGTTTCTAAGGACAAAGGTCAGAAATTTTTAACCTTTTAAAAAGGTCTGCAAGGAAAGAGGTAGTTTGGACTGAAATACGGGAATTTTATATGGTGTCTATGTTACAACAAAGTATATCTGAAATTCCAGTGTTATCATTACTATAGAAGCAACCTAAAAATAATCCTAATAGTCTTGAACGTATGAAAGCAAATTGTTACTGAATCAGACCATTGCAAAGAATATTCACTTTTTTTTTGCAATGCAGTTGCACAGCTAGGTCATCTTTAAAACAGCAACCTAACATGAACTGGGAGACAACAGTCTGACTGAAATGATACATGTTGGTATGGAGATGACAGAAGGAACTTACACTCATGGCTTACAAGGGCTGCCAAGTGTGCATGGCCTCGAGGGTGTGGTATTGCCCTGAAGAAAGCAACAAATGTTTTATGAATCCACACATGACTATGTAAAAAAATTACCTTTCCTCTTCTATTTCAAAAAATACTTTATAAAATATGTACATATGCACATAAGCATAACATAACATATATATGCTTAAATACATGTGACATATATATATATATACACACACACACACACACATTATATATATATATATGTTTTAAAAACTGGTATCTCTTGTGTATATCTATATAAAACCCAAATATGACATTTTTATTACTGTCAAGTGCAGACAGACTGAACAGCAAGGTCAGGAATCCTGGACTCACAAAAACCCTCTTACACAAAATTAGTGTCATGCATCTTCAGAAATATCAAAAACACATAAAGTCACTGTGCTTTTGGAAGAGTCACCAAGTCCTACTATATGAAAAGCTTCAGAACTGCTCAAATGACTAACAAAAGTTTGACCATATTCGTTCTATGAGTAAGCAAGTTAACTACACTCTGTATTTGCTCTCTGACAAAGCAATTTTCAAGAGTTTCCATCCTGTAAAACACTGGAATTCATAATGACTACATTACATGCAGCAATGCACTGCATGGTTTCAGTAATTTATGAAGAAAATTAACTGTGCAAGAAAAGGTATTACATGGAAAAAAATACCAAGCATGAGTACAGAAGAGTCAGTAAAACCCAGTCATTAGCTGAAGTGTAAAAGCACACACACTGACATACATACATGCACTATATAGAATGTAGAAGTCAAGGGATTATTTTCAGGAATTGAACAGAACATACTTGCCCACAGTTATGTGAAAGTTCCCTGCCACTTTATTGACATAGAGATGACCATGAATTCTGCATGCATCTGGAGACTGTAATGAACTATCTTCCCTGTTTAAATAAAAACAACATTGAAAGTATTTGAGAATATTCACTATCTAGCAGAAATAACAGCAGTACAGTTAGATCTCTTTTTCCTAGTCTAAAGATACAGCATTATCATCTACCTGTCCTTATTGTATTCTGGAATTATAGCAGAGATGGTGGAAGGGAGGGAAACTAGTAAAGATCAGTTTGATGAAACCAATGAGCTTTCATTCATACTTGTATTCAGAGATCTGGCCTACAACACTGGCTTATGATATCTGAACACGTGAACAGAAGGCATTAGACCATAAGTATATCTGTCCCAAGGACTTTTATTTTCCCACTTCCTTCTACCAAAAATGGCTCCTTGGGAAAATTTTAATGCTGCAATGAACAGAACCAAATACCTTTTGGTCAGATTAACAACACTGCAGCAAGAAGAGCTTCCAACATTTATTTTCTACAAAAGCTCACACTCCCCACTTATTTTGTGATGTCCACAACACAGAATGTATTTCCAAATCTGCTCCTTAGAGGGAAATGAAAACAAATTTTTTTTAAACACATCTCAAGCATAAATACCATTTCGAATATTGCACTAACAAGCAACACAGAGGCACAGAAGGACTTAATTAATCTGAAAACATCAAGCAAATGAGAAAAAAAGATTTTTTGAGCCATCTTCAGGCTTGCCTTAGGAAGAAAGAATGTATTTGGTCCTCAGACAGGGAGATTACAACACAGAAAGTGTGTATAGCAGCTTTGGTGTTTGTTTTGTTTTATTCAGTACTTTTTTGTTTGGTGTTGTTTCTGTTTTTAAGTAGAGAGAATTTCAGCTTTCATGTAGAAAGTGTTTTCCCCTGGGGGGAAAAAAATACAATCACATAAGCATCTAGATTCAGCAGACCAAATATTCTATGCACTAATCTCTCAAAATTTGTAGGTAGCTGGAATTAAGTGAAAACAGCAAGGTTTCTCCACACAATCTTAACAGTGCTATCTTATACACAGGAATTTACTAACGAAACACACTGGTATCCAAAGATTGATTCTTTTAAAACTATGAAGCATTAAGACACGGGTAATAGCAGCACTGCTTTTAAGAATTGCTGGACAGAAAGACAGTTCAAAAAAAAAGGCTCTTGCTTAGTATTGCTCTGGCATTACTAATTCCCACTAAGAAAGAAGCATCAGACCAAATGGAATAAAAAAGTGTGTGCATATATTTACTTCTGTGTCTGCGTATGTACATGTAAGCATGAACACGAAACCCAGAAACCTCCTCCACGATGGAAACCCCAGAGGTCTTCATAAAACAACAGCTCTCCAAAGCAAGTATCAAGTACACTACCTTAAAATTCATTAAAAAGCAGTGGGATCTTTTCCTGCAACCTTGTCTTCTGGGGGTGGGGTGGAATCATAACCACAATAAAATGTTAAGTCTAATTAATAGGATTGGAGGAAAGGGGAATAATGACTCAAAATCCCAGTTTTTCTTACCGTGGTGGCAGTGCTGTAGAAGCACTTTTAAATGCACTTTTGAATATCACATCTTGAAGAGAGTGCTCTTCCTGCAGCCTACTCTGAATTAGTTGCAGCATCCTAAAGATTAGAGGCAAGTGTGAAAGCATGCAACAGTAAAACAAAATCTAGCTTCACAATTAATTACTGGCTTCAATTGCAGGTTGCAAATCAAGAAGTTAACAAAGTTGATGACAGTATTAAAGCATTGCATTAAACTTTGGGAATAATATTTTATACAGAATTTAAAGCTCAGGTGTTCACAGCAGTATGTTACCAAAACACCAAAACTAGCCAGACCCCCAAATAAGCTTCAGTTCTACAAGAACTGAACAAGACTATCAGTATAGTGGGCACACACGATGCCAAGCTATTACAGTTTAAGTGATAAACACTGTGTCAGTTAAATTATAGGAAAGACTCAATTAATTTGTTTCCGCAGGAATGTGCCAATTTGTTACTGTGGCTCAGCTTTGACATTTAGATACCTATTTTACACACTTGATCCCATAATTTTAACTTGTGCTACCAAGCATTCATTTGGAAACAGAAGCTGAGTGAGTCCATACACCTTGGCTTGAAACTGCATGACCCCAATTAAGAGTTCAACAGTTAAGTCCAAAGCCAATTTTCTTTTTCCATAACAGAGATCTTAAATTATGAGGAAAGCAAAGTAACTTAGTATCTCTTTGCAGGTCTGCATTTTTAAATTACAAGCAGGAGCTGTTAGACTCAAGACATAGTTGAGTCATGTAGTTCTGGTATACTTCAAAGTCATTTCTAGTACAAATAGTACAAACCATACACATGCATCTCGGTGCTTTACCTTTGCAATTCTTTTTGTTGTGGGGTGAGCTCAAATACTACCTGAAACAAAAATAACATATCTAATAAAACACACGGAAAGCATCCCTCCCATGACACCCAGAAGAGAATTGAGGTGTGGGAACAGTTATAACCAACTTCACACTTGGTACCAACAGACTAGTTTATGAAAGAACTTTGCAGTTTAAGTAATACATTTTGTCTTCAAATATAAAAATTTCTGTCCCTTCCCATCCAGAATTGCAGAGGAGCAATCTTTGAAAGACAAGGATCCAGGTGCAAATTGTTTATTTCATCCCACATGAAGCACTAAAGACAAGGTACCAGATCTGCTATACTTCATCACCAGGAGAGGATCCCTAGTAACATCTGTTCACCAAGTTCAAACCTAAGTAATGGTTAACACAAATGTACTCAGTAAATTCAATTGCAATTAATGCTCAAATGCACCCAGAAGCTATGGCCAAAAGAGATCAACTACAGAATGTTTCTCTAAGAGGTTGGTGAAGGAAAAAAAACCAGCAAGCAAACCAGCCCAGTAGCGCTTCACACCAAGAGGAATTCAATTTTTAAATGAAAAGGTAAGAATCAACTTACTGGCTCATAGATTAACCCATCTGCAGAGGCGACCATTGTTTCTGCTAAATCCAGAACATCAGCCCCCACATCTATTTTAAACAGGGAGAAATATTAAGTCACACAGATGATCAGAGACCAGCAAAAAAAAAAATCAAGTAGAAATGAAGTTTCACAGTACTGTGGTAAGCTTCAGTATAAGTTATGGTTATTTTAATCTATTTAACCTTCAGTATGAGCTGATGGACATTGACCAAAAACTCTTCACATATGCAGTATTTTCTCACTGATGCAACACCCACAGAGAAGTTGTACGAACCACATATACAAGCTTTCTAGGATCTGTTATGGATAAATATTTTCTCCTGTTTTTCAAGCACTGAATAGAGACCAAGACTAGTCAAAATAGAGGATAAAGGTTTGCTTATTTGAAAAGAAAAAAAAATACACTGATGTACCATACAATTAATGCAAGGTTTAAACTAGCCAAAAAAAGTGAATCCTGAAAATTTACTTGGATTCCTGGTAGAAGTAGTATTCTCACTTCTCTCAGTCCAGGACAAGCAAGACCAAACACAACAAAGGTTCATTACTTAAATGATGTCAAAATAATAATAAGTATTGCCTTTAATAAGGAATGCATCCCTCTTACGTTCATGAGGATGAAATTACATTATGGTTTCAGTGCTGTCAAACAGTAGACCAGCTTAATATATCCCAAGTTCATAAATAAACAGAAATTGTTATAAATTCCTGCTGCTGAGTTGTGTCTCACAAAGAGCTTTTAGAATATTTCAGCTAATGAGAGACTGAACAACAGATCCTGGTTCTGTTGACAGACAAAGCAAGGTTCTGCAAGATGCGTATGAGATGGCACAGATACTCTTGTTCACATTTCTTACCAATTCTTTCAACGAGTCATATGCCATCAAGATCACTACATGCCATTAAGATCAGAAGAAATGACACTGGTAAAGTATTCTGAACAATATCCAACTATATTGTGAGAAGTGTGTTCTCTGAAGAGGCTTTAAAGTGTTTAAAAACTTTCGTTGATGGAATACTTACACTGACACCTCATGGCAACTGTAATATCAATATTGATCCTCAATTTACTGGAAAGAAAAAAAAAGGCAAAAATCTATTAAGTAACATTGAGTACAAGTATGAACAAAAAATCTCAGACTACTTGCAGAAACACGGTCAAGTACCAAAATTTATACCAATAAATATAAAGCTGTTTAAAATTTGGGTGAAGCAACATGTATTTTTAGAGCACATTAAAGCACTCACAACTTAAGAGATAACCTCCATTACACCACAAGTCTGATTGTGTGGCATCTCCCAATATTATGGGCATTTCCTATTGGTTTTCATGTTTGTTTCACAAAAGTCATTTAAACTAAAAGGAATAAACCCCCTCACTATAGTCACAGGGTTCTGTTCTCTGGGAGCTTCCTCTGGGACTTAGCTGACCACAAGCAAATCACATAAGCAAGGGATTCAACACTGACTCAACCTGGGGTCAGACGGGGTCAGTAGAGAGGAGAAAAGCAGTTAAAATTATACCAGTCTCCATTGGTTCAAATTGTCAAGAACCACAGGCTGGGTGATTAGTCCACAATTAAACCGGGGAATCTGTAGTAGGACATATCCCAAATCCCGTAACAGTCTCTTAATTGATAGACTACCCTTCCCGTGTAATAGCTTCACTTGGGATATAACCTACTTTAGCAAAGACCTAAATGTGAAATCCCAGCTGTCTGAATGGATTTACTATCATTTGAGTTTTTGATGCATCTCCTTTAAATTTTTCTTTTTTTTTTTTACTACAGAAACCTTCGTTACTTCTGATGTACAAGACATCCAATTAATATATGTATCTTTAGCTTGTTACCACAGCAACTACTCAAACAGCTTTTAAAGTTATTTCAGTTCCAGACACATGACATTTAAGGGTGTTCAGGGCACAAAATCTGCATTGACTTCACAGGGACTCATGGGTGCCTGACCAGCTCTGGAAGACAGGCAAACACAGTCCAGACAGGCACATGAAACCATCAGCAAACACATCTTCAGGGGGGCTGCAGACAAAAATCAGTAGCAACCTCTAGATAATACAGTCAAAGTTCTGAGTGCTTCAGGTTCACCTCCAGCAGCACAAAGTATAATGGCAACATACCAACTGTATGAACCAGAGAAAGCCTGGTGCCAGTGTGGGGGGTTTACCAACCTGATGTGGAATTATATCTTACAGTGTTCTCTGAATTGTTAGCAAATAATTCCTAAGGGAGCTCCTTCAATAACAAACCTATACTATTTTAACTTCTTCATTGCAGAACTGCTCAATTTATCTTCCTCATAGATTACATAAAAGAAAAAACCCCAAATCAATCAACAGAAGACAAAACAAATCCCTGTAGTATTTAATCTGTAATTTCAATTATAAATTGCTTTCAAGTCACATGAACATTTTAAATCTCTTCTTTCCTGAAATGCGGGCAACTAACATTTTGAAAAGAATTATAACAAATAATGTTACCTAGTAAAATCCTTGTCTACTTCATATTCATATTTCATCCATGTGTCCCGGTACACCATGAACTCCATTATAGTCAGGAAAGCTATCGTTGTAAATGCTATCAGAGAAACTGGTCAGAGGAAAAAAAAGTAGAAATTCAGACTGTGAGAAATATTATTCAGAAACATAAGCAGAAAAAAATTCCAGCAAGTCCAGAAGTTGAGCATTACCAGTACAACACTGGTATCTTTGATTTATAAATCCAAAAGCTGCTCTTAGAGAGTTGTTTTCATACAGATAGTATTTGTTTTTAGACAGAAGTGGAAAAGACTAAGTCCTACCTTTGCATCAGGAAAGTACTTTTTAAGTACGGTCAAATAATTTAAGTACTGTCAACTGGAATGATTAGGAAGTTGTGAAAGCCCTGTATGGAAAATTTAAGAACAGGCTATACCCTCCTCCACATATAAAACGCACACAAATCACTGTCAGGGATGGTCGAGGAAAACTCAAATCTAACTTCCAACACGAAAGAAGAAGGTAGTGCACCTTGAAATCCCTTCAAGCCTCCACTTGTCTACAAGCTTAGTTTTTATAACAATTTTTTATATCAAGTTTTAGACTCAAGAAGCCAGCAGACAAGAGAAATAATATGCATTATATTACTCGTGTATAGCTGCACAGTCATGACTCCCACCCCAATATTTCAAACAATTCTCCCTCTAGCAACAAGCAACAGGCAGCTATCCATTCTACCAATAAGTGAAGAACTTGAAATTATTTTTAGAATGAAAACTAATTGGTATATTTTAGTGGTACATGTGCTTCACTTATCACCACGGCAGCCTACTCATCACATTTGCAAAGTTGTACAATGCAAGGGGAAGATCACGCTGCTGCACAGTCAGAAACACAGTAACAGATGCACAGAGGCACCTGCTATGCCCCGTTATTAAATCATGGCTTTTGTAAGCTTGAAAACACTTCAGTTATGGAGCATAGCAGCAATTTGTACATCTTTTTGGCACTGTAAGTTTTTTCATCTGCATTCTGTGGAATATCTCTATGGAATCTGTGAAGGGCAACTTGAGAAAAAACAAGCTCACTGTTGATAGGCTTCACCTTGCTACACAGTGGTCCACAGGCCAGAGGTGGGAGCAGGGAATAAAAGCACTGTCCTTGGGGATCAGGAAAGAAGCTATCGACTGCTGCACTGATCAGCAACATTTCCAGATCTAGCTTTCAGCTGACACTATGTAACAATCACATATATGAAACCCTTCATGTCAACTGCACTAATCAGTTAATTATTCTGGCTCTCAATTGCGTTATGGAGCCAGTAGGCCAGACTCACCCTGGCTATGCAATAAGAAAGCTGGAGCCACACTGGCTATCCACAGCCACAGAAACACAATTAGAGCCATAGCTGCTTTCTGGGTAATTCTGAGCAAAGGTAAGTGTGGATCTGAACAGGAAAATAAAGTCTTCTAGAATTTTCTTTTCTGAAGGGTCTCCCAGCCCCAGAGCTGGAGTCTCAGCCTGTTTGAGAGACCAGTACCTCTTTTGCAATGGGTTTGAAGGCAGTGAAAGTCTGAGAATAGAGTCCTGGTATGTTTTAGATCCCTATCACACCAGAAAGTAAGCCTGACACTTTAATACTGAATGAAACGGGAATACTATATTCCGATTTCATAACGGCACAGAAAAAGACAATCCTATATTTTTGTTTATAAGGTTACTGGGATAAAACCAAAGAATGTTAAAGCAACTTTTGGTGTTGAGACATCCTTAAGGCACCATTCACAAAAGCAAAGTTCTCATGAAGAATGGTGCTATACTACAAAAAAGGATTTTTTAAGCATTTGGTGTTTTTATGCAAATTACAATATAGAAACAACACACTTGTTTTCTCAGGAACTGGGACTAACATTAACAAAGTTATTTAAACACTTCTTAGGGATTATTTTATATTCAGTAATGCTTTAATTATTAACGGTGCACTTCAAGAAACAGCAAAGTAATATAGATCCTTCTGATATTTACTTCTATGCTGTAAGTGGCATAACAACTTCAAAGGTTTATCTGTAGCTGATAATTGCTCCTTGAACTTTTTATTCAACTGAGTTTCAGGCATAGTCACACATGAGAGAGATTTCTGTCCTCCGTTTCTAAGTGCCAGTAGTTTCCTATCTGCAAATAATTCCAATAGTCCAAGAGATGAAGTCACTATTTTCAGATAAGGCTACCTCTAACTCAGCTCAACTTAAAGACACATTTTATGATCAGATACATAAAGAAAGGTCTTTTTTACAGCTACAGCTTTTTCAGAGAAGCTCAAGTGACTAATAGGGACAGTACAAGCACATGGCCTGGAATAAAGTGTTTAGTTCTTCAAAGGGCTTTCCTTACTCTTAAAATCAAGTACACCTTCAGGATAAAAGCTTTAGAAAATTGCTCTTCATCCTGATGCTCAACTTACCTGTCCCTGGAGAATATTTTTCTACTTTTGCAAAAGCATAGTGTTGAAGCCCATCATCATTTCAGCTCATGCTCACTCAGTCTTACCCAGAAACCGGACACCAAGAAAAGAGCTTGGTGAGACACCAAATGAGAAAGTTTTATTACAGCCTTGGCACAGTGCACTTCCAGTTGCATGTGGTTAGAAGTCTTTACTTCTAACCTTTACATTGGGTTGAGTCTCACCAGCTTTATACAAAAATCTCCCTTCAGACGAATGATGGATATATCTGTCTGGACAAGATACTACGTCTTTACATGAAGGGGATGAGCTCAGTTAGTCCACCAAAGAATTCAAGAAACCAATTTTGGCTAGTTTCAAGTGAACACAGATGCCCGTCTTCCTCGTGCTGAAGTTTCTATCAATATCAGCATTTCAACAAGGCCTACCTGTGCCTCCACTCGCTGAAGTCTCCACATAGCTTTCAGGAACCTTTGGAAAGGCATCCAATTCTTTCATCAGATTCAAGGTCTTCTTCCGATTCAGCCGCCTCATCTTCAGCACGCTCCTCCACCTCCTCCTTCATATATTCCCTCTAATTTGAGAACAAATTGTTGTGATTAAAAGACACAAGCGACATTGCTCAAACTGACTGGCTTTAACATAAAGTAATAGTAAGGCCATTAAAACCCCAGAAATATGTTTTCAAGAAACACACAGAAACACTAGAAACACTAGACAGCTGGATGGTCACTCAGGCTTCAAGAAAACTGCTGAAGTTAATCTGGACACCACTGCTTACAGTCCAGCCACATCCAGCACATTCATCATTTAATTATGATGACTAATGTCTTTCTCAATTAAGTTCTTATTGGTAGTCAATATATTGGATTTTAAATTTAAAAAAAAAAAAATCAAACTCAGTCTTGAAGTAAACTTGCTAAACAGACCTGACAGTGCATAGAAGTCACTGACTTAGGAGGAAATATCTAATAGGCTGCATAAACTTCAGAGGATGTCAGACTGCTCTGGGCTCCTATATTTGGCCAATGTGGCCACAAACTACACCCTAAAGGAAAAAAAAGGTGCATTTTGCATTTTTAAAGGCATAGAATATTATGATCATAAAACAACCATTTCTTCCTCTAAAAAATACCTCCCAGAGTAAGTCATGGGCCAAATCCTAACACCATCCTTCAGAATCATTTCTGTCAGTGACATGATCTCTGCTCGGAGTCATGTTAAGCAGCAGGATGCTGAGAGAAGCAGCCTGCCCAGAAAATACTGTCTTAAACCATTTCCAAATCATGCAAATATGCTCACAACCTGGTCCTGCCAATATGCTGCAAGTTTTAACAAGTTAACACTGTTGGTTTTTTTCTGGGGAACTGCTGAACTTCACCCTGATTTTCTAAAGCTATGAAAACCATCATGCATTTACTGTATTCTGAGAATATGTCATCTTATTGCTCCCTATTTAAACACTACAAGGTGGGCAAGCTAACCTACACTGCCAACACGAGAGACAATTATCATCATCTTGCAGAAAAATCTTTGAACTCATCTCCCCTGTTTCAAGAGAACATCAAGTCTCTGGCATGTCCTAGTGAA
The DNA here is from genome assembly GCA_013398115.1 of Falcunculus frontatus. Lineage (NCBI taxonomy): Eukaryota > Metazoa > Chordata > Aves > Passeriformes > Falcunculus > Falcunculus frontatus. The sequence continues at coordinate 1,283 of VZRV01001881.1, read as the reverse complement.
ATTAGTCAAGATCTATTCCCTGCTCTGCCCCTTCCTGGTGCTGAGCAGGCTTTGTACCATGGAATAACAAAGCAATAGGCTCTACTGGAAATGAAAGTTCACACAAAAAAAGTCATCTATGCCTGCAACTTTCTCATTACACAAACTGACTTCACACACAGACTCTGCACTTGGTCAGGCTGTAGAGATCGACAAAATGGTACCGTGTGTGTTGTAGAGGATTCAAAGAAACCACAGTTGAAGTGGGCAGAGAAGATAGGAGCTGGAACAGGCTTTTGATTATATGGCATAAAAAAAATAATCAGAAAGCAATGTTCTGTCCTTACTACACTACATAACTGTTTTAAAGAATTAACTCAGAGTGGCTCAAGAAAAAATTGGAAAACTTCAGAGCACAGATATGGCAAAGCAGCTGCTTGGACACAATTGAAGTCATAACATTCTTTAACACAGAGGAAACACCAGTGAGGCTTGCCTGTTATCCTAAACATACAGCAATGAAGCCAACATAGCACCCTTTCATTTTCCGCATATCTTCCTTGCTGTCACGTGTAAGAGCACACCGTAAAGAGGCACAAGATAAACCCAGGAAATTTGAGAGCACTTTACTAAAAAACTTTCTAAATCACCCTGCATCAGTAAGCATGTGGATTTTTATAATCCAGCTAGAAATATGCAATCTGTTAATTGGTTTATTTAATCCCACACAGATAGACTCACTTTCAGCTACAAACCATAATGGAGACCGGATCCTTCCCCCTTCCCATCTCCACACACATACTACAGAAACACCAAAGAAACTTGGGAGTCCACTGCTATGAAAGTAAGGTATTATGAATGCAAGAGCCAACTGCGTTAAGAAAACTTATTATTATTATTACTATTATTATTACAAGCTAAATAAGGGACAAAGCACAGCACAGATGCCACTCAAGACCAGAGGCCCGCTCGAAGCCACGGCAACTCCGACCCACCCGAGGGGCTCAGGAAGTTTTCGCTTCCTCGGACAACTTGGCAGCGAAGCCGCTAGCGGCGCGTCCCAACACCCGCTCCCACGGGCATGGAGCATCCCCACGTCTGAGCCCCCTCCCGGGGGCTCGGCCCCGGCTGCCCACGCCGAGGAAGGCCCCGGCCGCCAGCTCGGAGCCCACACACCTGTGCGGGCCGCAGGTGCTCCCGGCCGCCGCCAGGCACCGGGCAGCCGCGGGACGGGACAGGCCGCGCCCTCGCCCTCCCCTCGCTCTCCCGTACCTCTCGCTTCTACCGCCGCTGCCCAGCGCCGC